>CACRXE010000015.1:0-47351 GCA_902685375.1 Neostethus bicornis
TTTCCCCCCCTTTTTTCATCTTTATTTCCTTCCTCTCCCTCTCTCAATCTATCTTCCATTTCTCGGTGGATGGTTCTGGTAATGCTAATCCAAGCACAGACCGGAGGGATCTTATTGGGTCTCTCCATTACGGTCGCCGGACCATAATCCACCACTCCTTCACACTTGTGACTGTTCCGTTCCTTTTAACAAAGCACGGTTCCGACTGAGCGCTAGAGTTAGTTTTGTTATTGGTTCTGGTTCACCACAAAGTCTTTGAATGGGTTACAATCGATTGCCAAAACCCCAAAAAATTCTCTCTCTCTCTCTCTCTCTCTCTCTCTCTCTCTCTCTCTCTCCCTTTCTTTTTTTCTCTCTTTCCTTTATTTTTCACACTTGTGACTGATCTGTTCCTGATAATAAAGCACGGTTCCGACTGAGCGCTAAAGTTAGCTTTGTTACTGGTTCTGGATCACCACAAAGTCTTTGAATGGGTCACAGTCGGCTACCGGAACATTAGGCGACATGCGTCGGCCAGTGCCTCCCACACTTCGATAACCTATACCAAACTATACGGCTGGTGATTCTGTGTAGGGGTTATCGTCGATATAGCAATCTTACCTAACCCTAACCCTAACCCTAACCCTAACCCTAACCCTAACCCTAACCCTAACCCAACCCTAACCCTAACCCTAACCCTAACCCTAACCCTACCCTAACCCTAACCCATGTGTCCATCAAATAGGATAAACTTGTAGTTTTATTTTAGTATAGATAAACTAATTAGGACCAATTGGACATACTTTCAATTTCTTAGTACTTAGAGAATTAAATTCAAGGGAACACAATCAATATCCTTTCTCACACCACTATTGACAATTAGAATTAAATCCGAACCATCTTCAGTTTGCCTAAACCTAACCATTCAACTTAGAGTTGCCTAAACCTAACCAATTTGGGAACGTATGCCTAAACCCAACCAATTTATTTATGCCTAAACCTAACCATTCTATTAACCTTGCCTAAACCTAACCAATTCGTGAAACTTGCCTAAACCTAACCAATTCGTGAAACTTGCCTAAACCTAACCAATTCGTGAAACTTGCCTAAACCTAACCAATTCGTGAAACTTGCCTAAACCTAACCAATTCGTGAAACTTGCCTAACCCTAACAACCCTACTTAAAATTGCCTAAACTTAACCACTCTATTGAAGTTCACCTAACATGTAATGATGACTGAACTAGCCCTAACCCAGATTGATTACCCTAACCTTAACCTTTTCTCTTTAGTATGCCTAAACCTAACCAAACTATATAAACATACCTAAACTCAACCATAGATTTAATTATATCTGATTCAGTCACAACTAATTGAATATCTTAAACATTTCCCCTAAATGTTCCTAAACTTAATCACCTTAATTAAACATCATCCTACCTAGACACAAACATTTTTTTCTCTCTCTCTCTCTTTTTTTCTCTCTCTCTCCCCCTCAACTTTTTTTTCCCCTTTTTCCTCTTTATTTCCTTCCTCTCCCTCTCTCAATCTATCTTCCATTTCTCGGTGGATGGTTCTGGTAATGCTAATCCAAGCACAGACCGGAGGGATCTTATTGGGTCTCTCCATTACGGTCGCCGGACCATAATCCACCACTCCTTCACACTTGTGACTGTTCCGTTCCTTTTAACAAAGCACGGTTCCGACTGAGCGCTAGAGTTAGTTTTGTTATTGGTTCTGGTTCACCACAAAGTCTTTGAATGGGTTACAATCGGTTGCCAAAACCCAAAAATTCTCTCTCTCTCTCTCTCTTTCTCTCTCTCTCTCTCTCTCTCCTTTATTTTTCACACTTGTGACTGATCTGTTCCTGATAATAAAGCACGGTTCCGACTGAGCGCTAAAGTTAGCTTTGTTACTGGTTCTGGATCACCACAAAGTCTTTGAATGGGTCACAGTCGGCTACCGGAACATTAGGCGACATGCGTCGGCCAGTGCCTCCCACACTTCGATAACCTATACCAAACTATACGGCTGGTGATTCTGTGTAGGGGTTATCGTCGATATAGCAATCTTACCTAACCCTAACCCTAACCCTAACCCTAACCCTAACCCTAACCCTAACCCTACCCCTAACCCTAACCCTAACCCTAACCCTAACCCTAACCCTAACCCTAACCCTAACCCTAACCCTACCCTAACCTAACCCTAACCCTAACCCTAACCCTAACCCTAACCATTAAATCAGAACCATCTTAAGTTTGCCTAAACCTAACCATTCAACTTAGAGTTGCCTAAACCTAACCAATTTAGGGACGTATGCCTAAACCCAACCAATTTATTTATTTAGGCCTAAACCTAACCATTCTATTAACCTTGCCTAAACCTAACCAATTCGTAAAACTTGCCTAAACCTAACCAATTCGTGAAACTTGCCTAAACCTAACCAATTCGTGAAACTTGTCTAACCCTAACAATCCTACTTAAAATTGCCTAAACTTAACCACTCTATTTAAGTTCACCTAACATGTAATGATGACTGAACTAGCCCTAACCCAGATTGATTACCCTAACCTTAACCTTTTCACTTTAGTATGCCTAAACCTAACCAAACTATATAAACATACCTAAACTCAACCATAGATTTTATTATATCTGATTCGGTCACAACTAATTGAATATCTTAAACAATTCCCCTAAATGTTCCTAAACTTAATCACCTTAATTAAACATCATCCTACCGAGACACAATTTTTTTTCTCTCTTTATCTCTCTCTCCCCCTTTTTTTTCCCCCCTTTTTTCATCTTTATTTCCTTCCTCTCCCTCTCTCAATCTATCTTCCATTTCTCGGTGGATGGTTCTGGTAATGCTAATCCAAGCACAGACCGGAGGGATCTTATTGGGTCTCTCCATTACGGTCGCCGGACCATAATCCACCACTCCTTCACACTTGTGACTGTTCCGTTCCTTTTAACAAAGCACGGTTCCGACTGAGCGCTAGAGTTAGTTTTGTTATTGGTTCTGGTTCACCACAAAGTCTTTGAATGGGTTACAATCGGTTGGCAAAACCCAAAAAAATTCTCTCTCTCTCTCTCTCTCTCTCTGACTTTTTTTCTCTCTCTCCTTTATTTTTCACACTTGTGACTGATCTGTTCCTGATAATAAAGCACGGTTCCGACTGAGCGCTAAAGTTAGCTTTGTTACTGGTTCTGGATCACCACAAAGTCTTTGAATGGGTCACAGTCGGCTACCGGAACATTAGGCGACATGCGTCGGCCAGTGCCTCCCACACTTCGATAACCTATACCAAACTATACGGCTGGTGATTCTGTGTAGGGGTTATCGTCGATATAGCAATCTTACCTAACCCTAACCCTAACCCTAACCCTAACCCTAACCCTAACCCTAACCCTAACCCTAACCCTAACCCTAACCCTAACCCTAACCCTAACCCTACCCTAACCCTAACCCTAACCCTAACCCTAACCCTAACCCGACCGCGGTTTGTATCCCCTACCCAAGCCTTCCCCTAACCCTAACCACACTGACCCCTCTCCTTATCCTAAACCTCCCGACCGTGGTTCGTATCCCCTACCCAAGCCTAACCCTAACCACACTGACCCCTCTCCTAATCCTAAACCCCCCAACCCTGGTCTGTTCCCCCCACCCAGCACTAACCCTAACCACATTGATCCCGTTCCTCAACCTAACCCCTTCAATCCCGCTCTCTCTGGTCATACACAGGATCTCCTCACACCTAACCCTAACCAGGGTTTACCCCCTCCTATCTCACAACCGTCTAGTCATCATCCATCACAAGACCCCTTATCCCCTTTCCACCTCATCCCCTTTGTCTCCACTTTTTCCCACAGAACCACCTCCTTTCATAAAACTATCAAACACAATTTTCTCCGTCTACAGAATCATCATCCGGTTTTCAAAAACCATAAAATCATATCTGCCTACAGGAAACACAAAAGCCTTCATTCCATACTCATCAGATCCAAGTTCTCCAGTAACAACAAAGAAACCCCAGTACCTCCACTCAGCCACTATTATAAAAATAGAAAATACATCATAAACCCCCACACCAACACAGAATTCCCCACTTTAGGCTCTTTGTCCATCACCACCACCAATGCCGTCTATATCATTACCTGTACCCTTTGCCAACTACACTATATAGGAGAAACTAAACATTCCATCCACACACGACTGTCCCAACACCTCTACAACATACGACAAGCCCGTCTAAACACCCCTCTGGTACAACACTTCCAATCCCATCCAATAACCCACCTCATCATATCCGGATTAGAAAACAACGACCGTTGGACCTGCGGTCAAAGGAAGAGGGCAGAAAAAATTTGGATACACAAACTTAGAACAATAAGGCCAGGGGGACTTAATGATGATTAACGATTCATCTCCCAACTCCCCCTGGCCCTTCATTACTTTATTGTACAGTCATTATTTTTCTTATTATTCCACTTCTATTTACTTAAAAATTCAATTTTTCTTATTTATTTATTTATTTTTTATTTTTTTATTTTTTTTTTTTTTATTTTTTTTTTTTTTTTTTTTTTTTTCACTAATTTTTTTTGTTAGCATGCTTTTTATTTGTATATATACAGTTATATATATACATTTAATTATGAAATTTTACATCTGTTTATATATGCATGACATATAGCACTTATTCTGAGCACTTATTATTATTTTTTTTTTTTTTTTTTTTTTTACTAATTTTTTGCTTAGCATGCTTTTTATTTTTATTTGTATATATAGTTATATATATTATTATTACATTTACATCTATCTATATATGCATGACTTGTAGCACTTATTTTGAGCACTTATTATTATTATTTTTTTTTTTTTTTTTTTTTTTTTTTTTTTTTTTTTTTTTTTATTTTATTTTTATTTTTTTTTTTTATTTTTTTTTTTTTTTTTTTTTTTTCCCTCTTCCTTTTCCTCCCAGTAGGCCCGTGCAATAAAATTTTAAACTAAAAACAAACCCTACACTAACCCTAAACCCCAAACCTAACCAAGCCTGTGCCACTGAGTTTTCTTTTCGCTTTTTCCCTCCACTTTTTCTTTTTTCCCACGGAAGAGACGCGAACCTGCGATCTCATACACCGAGATGCAACTCCCAACCAGTTGAGCTATGGGAGAACTACTCAGTTCCTTACCTCAGACATATTATTCTACCTGGACTGGACTGACTTTAGATAGAATCCAGGCCCATTAGATTCCACCCCGCATTTTACCATTTACATCAAATCCTTCCACAGCCAGCTGCAACACATCACCTAATCACCACACTACCTCTATATAAAACTTAGATGGACCAGAGTCCATATCCCCTGAGGAAGCAACAACATTGCGAAACGTTGGGAATACTGCTCTGCACTGTAAGTCTTTTTTAAACCTTTTAAGGTCCAAATTGTTTTAATAAAGACTTTATTTTATTTTACTTTTATCTATTAAATAACTGGGTTACTAACATGATGAGGGGCTCCGCCTGCCCGATTAATAAATCATGAACTTTTGTTTTATTATAAAAAGACACTTCTAACCTTTTTTGGACTACCCAACACTGTGTTCCTCCCCATTTTCTTCTGTTAAACCGCTGAACATCCTCCTTTCCTCTGCTGGAGACTACAAGGCTGCCACCCTACCCGTGGGGGGGCCCACTCTCCTGGATATACCACCCAAGGACTAGATCCATCCGAAGCATTTCCACTACCGGACCTGAGCTCAACCCGGAGTGTGATAACTATCTACAGTGGCACCCAGGAGACGGCTTCCACCACAAGGGGCAGACCTACAACACCTACAAGGAGGATTACTGCTTCCCAGGGCAATTCCACTCCCGGATCTACGCCCATGTCCGGAGGGATTTAAAACAACCTACAGCGGCGCAGAAGGTAGGAGTGCTCTCATTATGGCCCACCCCCATAGACTTACACTGCAGAACAGTACTGACTCTGGTCCAACACCATTATCTCTAGCCTGCCCTATACATCCCTCCTCTGACTTCTTTATTTCCCATCCACCCCTCACTCACCCCCCCAATCCAGAAACCAGACTTGCAACCAAACAGTATTTCAAACTCATTCAAGCACTACACCACAAAAACATTATGGACAATGCATCCCAGACAAAGACTTTTCCACCTGGCATGTTACGACAAGTTAACAAACTAACTGATTTCATTAGACCATCTGCACCCACAGCAGACACACGGACAAAAATATACAATAACACCACCCAATGGATGCACAACACAATCTCAATACTTGGACAACATTACACACACATTATAGACTCCATAACACCTGACTCTTATAATCACGTAGCTTTCCAGATAGCCACTGGTTGGGCACGCAAACGCTACGGTTCAAGACTCTCCCCCGGAACTATCACTACAGCTCACCGAATTCTCTGCTCTTCAACCATCACAACTCCTCCTGCTCTATTTGCCACCTCTCAAGATATAGACTTCCCACCCCTTCCTGCAGCCCAAGCACCACACAGACTCCATCTTTTTTCTGCCCTCTCCCCCACACCCACGGGCCAACCGGGTCCTCTCAAACATACGGATTCATTAAACCAGCATCCCGCCCACACCAGACTCCCATTAAGCACATGGACTTCAGCTCCTCTACCCACATCCAATATAAGGAAAGGACCCATTAAACCATCACTTCATTCCCCTCTTGGTGCACCTCCTTTTCCTAATACCAACCCCTTGCCCCAACGAAACCGAGGACCAACCCCAAAAAAGGGTGGACCCCGTTCTTCGGACTCCCACAGCTCTATGTCATTGCCCATTTCCTCACCGGTCATTTCTCTCTTACCTGCCACCCAGGATGGCCTACTCGCTTCCAGGCCCACAGTTCCCGTCCTAGCCCAGGTTCATCTGCCCCCACCCTCAATCACCTCTACAGTAATTCCACAAACCCCGTCATCACACGCCTATTCCAACGTTGTGATCCACCTTGATGATGACATTACTCCACTTTCCCAACAGTTTACCACCCCGGAGGAACCACTCGAGTCGCGGAGCACCCCTCACAGCATAACCCTGCATAGAGTGGAACCAAATATGATGAGAAGCAATAAAGTCGAAAATGACCAATCAGCTGACTCTGATCGTTCCACTCTACTGAGCGGGTTGCCCCAACGACCTACTCTTACCACGACCTCCGTCTCCCCGCCTGTCCCCCCTCCCCTTCCTTCCCTGGAAAACCTTGATTCTTCACCATCTTTGGTTCCCGCATCTATCATTCCACACCCACCATCACCCTGTTCCTTACCTTCTATCTCAACTTCACTGCTCAACCCTCCCCCCCTTGGACCCATCGAATCATGTGATCCACAACCTGTCCCTCTGATACACACCCCCTCAGTTTTGCCCAATTCTCCCTCCACAGTCATCTCCCCTTCTCCATCGGATCTCTCCTCACCCATTCCTTTAGCTTTGATGGTTCCACCCCCCCAATCCCTCACTTCCCCCACACCGGTCCAGCAACTCTCTACAACTCTTCCTTCTTCTCGAACCATGGATCATCCAATCGACATTTCTCCTAGCTCCAATCTTGCCTTGGTCAATTCACCCTCTACTCCTACTCCCCACCCCCCTCTCGCAACAAGCACCAAACTCCATAGGCCCACTGTCCACCTCGCACGACCCAACCGTAAAATTCAGGACTGGTCCCTTAAACCAAAGAAACCAGTTCTGATACTCGGAGACTCCAACATAAAACGTATCCCACCTCACCCCCACGATCAGATACAGCTAGACAGCTATCCAGGAGCAACCGCCTACCACTTTCTCAAAATTTGTGAAAAATGTCCCCCCCACCCTCAGGTTAAAATTGTTATTTTTTCCGTAGGGATTAACAATAAGGATCAGGACCCCCATAAGACCACCCTTAAACAACTCAAATCCCTCTTCCGCTTGTCCAGAACAACTTTCCCCAATGCAGACATCTACTTTCCGGTCATCAACTTCTCTCCCAATCTCACGCCCACCCAGAAACAAAACTTAAAAATAGTTAATAATAACATGGTCACCACATTCCCCACCCTCTTAGAAATTCCATACGACACTTTTCATACAGAAACAGATAACATTCACTGGACTTCTTCCACAGCTCAACTTATTTTCAACAATTGGCTAGCACAACTAAATTTACAATAAACTCCAAATCTAACCAGACACTTTCATCCCAGACATATAATTCACACTCACCCCGAGACCTGGGCTGGGACTCTCATTCTAACATTCTCAATCTATCTACTTTGTTCAACCCATCCACCATACAGTGCACCATCCTGGAGAGGGGGCTCACCTTTATTCCTAGACCCAACCACCTTGACTGGGGGGAACTTCAAAGGGACCTTCACTTCTACCATAGACGACTCAAACTCATTGACCATTTCTCCACCAACACCACAGACTATCAACATACCCCATTCACCCATAACTCAAACTGGGAACCAGAACCATCAGGACTCCATCCACATCTTACTACTCTCATACAATCAGACAAACGGGCCTTGCAACAGTTTCGTCCTCCGGCAGATGTCCCTGACAATCTGTCGGGGGAGGAACGCAGGGCCCTCAAAGAACTCATCCAGAACCCCAACATCATAATTAAACCCGCTGATAAAGGATCAAAAGTTGTCATCATGGACCGTCACCAATATTTACTGGAAGCTAACCGACAACTCAATAACACCACATATTATAAACGCATAGATAACTCTATTCAACCACAAACTCAAATCACCCTCCGGACCATAATACAAACACTTTACAATAAAAAATACATCACAGCCAAACAAAGAGACTTTCTTTTCGGACCTGACACTCCACGACCCCGTTATTTTTACCTTCTTCCCAAAATCCATAAAGAACCACATACTTGGACAATTCCCTTTGAAGTTCCCCCTGGACGACCCATAGTCTCAGATTGCAATAGTGCCACTTATCACGTCTCCCAGTATATAGAGCACTTCCTGGGCCCCCTCTCCACCAAACACCCCAGTTATGTTAAAGATACCTACCACTTTCTACAGATAATCCGATCCATGGCTGTCCCCAACACCTCCTTTTTGTTTACCCTTGATGTAGATAGCCTCTACACTAATATTAACACCCAACTAGGACTACAAACCGTGCAACGCATTTTCCATAATAACCCAGATCCTAATAGACCAGACAATGAACTTCTACAACTCATAGAACTCTGCCTAAATAATAATGATTTCCTTTTCAATAACCAATATCACCTCCAAATCAATGGGACAGCCATGGGTCAGAGATTTGCCCCTTCTTACGCTAACATTTACATGAGCGAGTGGGAACGAGAAGCCCTAACCAAATGTCCACTTCAACCCACCCTTTTCCTCCGCTACCTCGATGACATAATCGGTATCTGGCCCCATTCTCTCATACAATTTCAGGATTTCATAAAAATCCTTAATAACCACCATCCCTCCATCTCACTCAAACATACCATAGGCTACAGACAAATAAATTTCCTCGACACTACAGTTTTCTTCACGCCCTCCAACACCACTCACAACATTTTACAGACCAAGGTTTTTTTTAAATCCACAGATACACACTCGCTTCTCCATAAATCTAGCTATCATCCCAAACATACATTCCGTGGCATCATAAAATCTCAACTCATTCGTTTTCACCGTATCTGTTCTAACCCTCCGGACTTTCATTTTGCCACCAGTCTACTCTTCAAATCCCTCAGACAACGAGGATATTCCAAAAGATTCCTCCGCTCTATTAAAACCTCCACTCTGGCTTCTCTGCCTCCCACCCGCTCCCCTCCCCTCTCCCCAGCCCAGGTCCACACTTCCCGCCCTTCCATTCTGGCCCCTTATCCTAGCAAGGGTTTACATCCCCTACCCAATCCTTCCCCTAACCCTAACCACACTGACCCCTCTCCTTATCCTAAACCTCCCGACCGCGGTTTGTATCCCCTACCCAAGCCTTCCCCTAACCCTAACCACACTGACCCCTCTCCTTATCCTAAACCTCCCGACCGTGGTTCGTATCCCCTACCCAAGCCTAACCCTAACCACACTGACCCCTCTCCTAATCCTAAACCCCCCAACCCTGGTCTGTTCCCCCCACCCAGCACTAACCCTAACCACATTGATCCCGTTCCTCAACCTAACCCCTTCAATCCCGCTCTCTCTGGTCATACACAGGATCTCCTCACACCTAACCCTAACCAGGGTTTACCCCCTCCTATCTCACAACCGTCTAGTCATCATCCATCACAAGACCCCTTATCCCCTTTCCACCTCATCCCCTTTGTCTCCACTTTTTCCCACAGAACCACCTCCTTTCATAAAACTATCAAACACAATTTTCTCCGTCTACAGAATCATCATCCGGTTTTCAAAAACCATAAAATCATATCTGCCTACAGGAAACACAAAAGCCTTCATTCCATACTCATCAGATCCAAGTTCTCCAGTAACAACAAAGAAACCCCAGTACCTCCACTCAGCCACTATTATAAAAATAGAAAATACATCATAAACCCCCACACCAACACAGAATTCCCCACTTTAGGCTCTTTGTCCATCACCACCACCAATGCCGTCTATATCATTACCTGTACCCTTTGCCAACTACACTATATAGGAGAAACTAAACATTCCATCCACACACGACTGTCCCAACACCTCTACAACATACGACAAGCCCGTCTAAACACCCCTCTGGTACAACACTTCCAATCCCATCCAATAACCCACCTCATCATATCCGGATTAGAAAACAACGACCGTTGGACCTGCGGTCAAAGGAAGAGGGCAGAAAAAATTTGGATACACAAACTTAGAACAATAAGGCCAGGGGGACTTAATGATGATTAACGATTCATCTCCCAACTCCCCCTGGCCCTTCATTACTTTATTGTACAGTCATTATTTTTCTTATTATTCCACTTCTATTTACTTAAAAATTCAATTTTTCTTATTTATTTATTTATTTTTTATTTTTTTATTTTATTTTTTTTTTTTTTTTTTTTTTTTTTTTTTCACTAATTTTTTTTGTTAGCATGCTTTTTATTTGTATATATACAGTTATATATATACATTTAATTATGAAATTTTACATCTGTTTATATATGCATGACATATAGCACTTATTCTGAGCACTTATTATTATTTTTTTTTTTTTTTTTTTTTTTTTTTTTTTTATTTTTTTTTTTTTATTTTATTTTTATTTTTTTTTTTTTTTTATTTTTTTTTTTTTTTTTTTTTTATTTTTTTTTTTTTTTTGTTTTTTTTTTTTTGTTTCTCCCTCTTCCTTTTCCTCCCAGTAGGCCCGTGCAATAAAATTTTAAACTAAAAACAAACCCTACACTAACCCTAAACCCCAAACCTAACCCTAACCCTGACCCTAACCCTAACCCTAACCCTGACCCTGACCCTAACCCTAACCCTAACCCTAACCGTGGGATACCTTCCTCGATTACCTATTCAACCCAATCCTAAACTTAATTCCAGGGGTTTAGCCGACCCTAAACTTAACCCTAAACTTAACCTGACTTAAGGACTTGCCTAACCCTAACCCGAGGACCTGACCAACTTTAACCCTAACCTAACCCTAAACTTAACCTAACTAAAGGACTTGCCTAAACCTAACCCAAGGACATGCCTAACTCTAACCCAACCCTAAACTTAACCTGACTTAAGGACTTGCCTAAACCTAACCCGAGGACCTGCCCAACTTTAACCCTAACTCTAACCCAACCCTAAACTTAACCTGACTAAAGGACTTGCCTAAACCTAACCCGAGGACCTGCCCAACTCTGACCCAACCCTAAACTTAACCTGACTTAAGGACTTGCCTAAACCTAACCCAGAGATGTACTTGACCCTAACCCAAGGACCCACTGAAGACTTACCTAAACGTAATTCTAAACCACTATTAAAACTGTTAATGTTAGTTTTCTTGTAAAAAAAAGGGAAAACTTTTTGTCGACAAACATTTTTTCTAAAAAGAAAAGTTTTTATTAAAAAGATAAACAAAATAATAATAAACTCAATTAATAAATAAATATAATACAATAATAATAAACTCAAGAAATAAAAGATAATTACTATATATATATATATATATATATACAAAATAAAATAAAAAAAATGTTAAAAAAATGTAAATTTAAAAAAAACTAAACATATATATATATATATATATATATATATATATATATATATTTATATACAAAGCTTACCATTTAAAATAATTCATTAATAACCACGATCCGGGTTTAAAAATAAAAAAAGTCATACTCTTGTTGGACCACATGAGGGGGCCAGAACCTCGTTTTTGATTATTTACTCACAGAGGACACACACTCTCTCCCCATACTGGGGGAGTTATTAGAGTAAACCAATCCCCATACGGTGGGAGGAACTATAACTCATTCCCATGCTTAAAAGGAGACGCACGGAGCTGATTTCCTGAGAAAAGACAAAGAACATTCTGTGATTTCTTTTCTTTGCGTTTTTTTTGCTTGCTAATGATACGTCTGAAGAAGGCTTATCAGAAGCCGAAACGTCACGTTTTATGTTCAGCAGGCAATCTTTGTTCATTTATCTTTGTTCTTTTGTCTTTTTACTGTTAGTTAAAATATTTTCCGAATAAATACATTTTTTTTATTTTTTTTCTGAATAAAAACATTTTTTTTAAAAAAAAAGGAAAGAGAACTTGTCTTTTCTTCTTTTTTTTGTGTATATATCATTTTTTTCGGCGGAGATGGATTTGGACGGATGGACTACAGTTCACTACGGGCGACGGAGAAGATGGAACCGGATGCCACGGACGGATGGAACTGGTGGTTTAAGGATGGCCCGTGCACCACCTGCCCCCTGGAGGGGACAGGTCCCAAACTCTCTCCCTAACCCTAACCCTAACCCTAACCCTTGCTAGTTTGTTTTGTTTTATTTTATTTTATATAACGTCTGAAGAAGGCTATCAAAAAGCCGAAACGTCACGTTTTCTGTTTAGCAAGCCATTCTTTTTCATTAAAAAAATTTTTTTTCTTCCTTTTTTTTCTGCTTTTTTATCTTTTTTCATTTATAATTATTTTTGCTGTTAAAATTTTTTTTAAAATAATTAAATACTTTTTTGAGGAAAAGGAAAAGAGTCTCTTTCTTCTTTTTTTCTTTTTTTGTGTATATATATTTTTTAAAAATGGACTTGAACGGCTGGACTACGGTCCACTATGGACGGCGAGGAAGATGGAACCGGGTGCCACGGACGGATGGATCTGGTGGTTTGAGGAGGGCCCGTGCACCACCTGCCCCCTGGAGGGGACAGGTCCCTAACCCTCTCCCTAACCCTAACCCTAACCCTAACCCTACCTTCCTACCCACACCATGATAACCAGGATCTACCTTCCTACCCTCACCATGGTAACCAGGATCTAAGTTCTTACCCTCACCATGGTAACCAGGATCTACGTTCAATCCTCAACATGGTAACCAGGATCTACGTTCCTACCCTCACCATGGTAACCAGGATTTACGTTCCTACCCTCACCATGGTAGCCAGGATCTACGTTTCTACTCTCACCATGGTAACCAGGATTTACGTTCCTACTCTCACCATGGTAACCAGGACCTACGTTCCTACTCAGACCATGGTAACCAGGATCTACGTTCCTACCCTCACCATAATAACGAGGATCTGCTTTCCTACCCTCACCATGGTAACCAGGATCTAAGTTCCTACCCTCACCATGGTAACCAGAATCTACGTTCCTACCCTCACCATGGTAGCCTGGATCTACTTTCCTACCCTCACCATGGTAACCAGGATCAACGTTCAATCCTCAACTTGGTAACCAGGATCTACGTTCCTACCCTCACCATGGTAGCCAGGATCTACGTTCCTACCCTCACCATGATAACGAGGATCTACGTTCCTACTCTCACCCTGGTAACCAGGATCTAAGTTCCTACCCTCACCATGGTAACCAGGATCTACTATCAATCCTCAACATGGTAACCAGGATCTACGTTCCTACCCTCACCATGGTAACCAGGATTCACGTTCCCACCCTCACCCTGGTAACCAGGATCTACATTCCTACCCTCAAGATGGTAGCCAGGATCTACGTTCCTACCCTCACCACTGTAACCAGGATCTACGTTCCTACCCTCACCATGGTAACCAGGATCTATGTTCTCACCCTCACCATGGTAACCAGGATCTACCTTCCTACCCACACCATGATAACCAGGATCTACCTTCCTACCCTCACCATGGTAACCAGGATCTAAGTTCTTACCCTCACCATGGTAACCAGGATCTACGTTCAATCCTCAACATGGTAACCAGGATCTACGTTCCTACCCTCACCATGGTAGCCAGGATCTACGTTTCTACCCTCACCATGGTAACCAGGATTTACGTTCCTACCCTCACCATGGTAACCAGGATCTACGTTCCTACCCTCACCATGGTAACCAGGACCTACGTTCCTACTCTCACCATGGTAACCAGGATCAACGTTCAATCCTCAACTTGGTAACCAGGATCTACGTTCCTACCCTCACCATGGTAACCAGGATCTACGTTCAATCCTCAAATTGGTAACCAGGATCTACGTTCCTACCCTCACCATGGTAGCCAGGATCTACGTTCCTACCCTCACCATGGTAGCCAGGATCTACGTTCCTACCCTCACCATGGTAACCAGGATCTACGTTCCTACCCTCACCATGGTAACCAGGATCTACGTTCCTACCCTCACCATGATAACGAGGATCTACGTTCCTACCCTCACCCTGGTAACCAGGATCTAAGTTCCTACCCTCACCATGGTAACCAGGATCTACATTCAATCCTCAACATGGTAACCAGGATCTACGTTCCTACCCTCACCATGGTAACCAGGATCTACGTTCCTACCCTCACCATGGTAGCCAGGATCTACATTCCTACCCTCACCATGGTAACTAGGATCTAAGTTCCTACCCTCACCATGGTAACCAGGATCTACGTTTCTACCCTCAACATGGTAACCAGGATCTACGTTCCTACCCTCACCCTAGTAGCCAGGATCTACGTTCCTACCCTCACAATGGTAACCAGGATTCACGTTCCCACCCTCACCCTGGTAACCAGGATCTACGTTCCTACCCTCATTATGGTAACCAGGACCTACGTTCCTAACCTCACCATGGTAACCTTGACCTACGTTCCTACCCTCACCATGGTAACCAGGATCTACGTTCCTACCCTCACCATGGTAACCAGGATCTACGTTCCTACCTCACCATAGTAACCTGGATCTACGTTCCTACCCTCACCATGGTAGCCAGGATCTACGTTCCTACCCTAATCATGGTAACCAGGATCTACGTTCCTACCCTCACCATGGTAACCAGGATCTATGTTCTCACCCTCACCATGGTAACCAGGATCTACCTTCCTACCCACACCATGATAACCAGGATCTACCTTCCTACCCTCACCATGGTAACCAGGATCTAAGTTCTTACCCTCACCATGGTAACCAGGATCTACGTTCAATCCTCAACATGGTAACCAGGATCTACGTTCCTACCCTCACCATGGTAGCCAGGATCTACGTTTCTACCCTCACCATGGTAACCAGGATTTACGTTCCTACCCTCACCATGGTAACCAGGATCTACATTCCTACCCTCACCATGGTAACCAGGACCTACGTTCCTACTCTCACCATGGTAACCAGGATCTACGTTCCTACCCTCACCATAATAACGAGGATCTGCTTTCCTACCCTCACCATGGTAACCAGGATCTACATTCCTACTCTCACCATGGTAACCAGGATCTACGTTCCTACCCTCACCATGGTAACCAGGATCTACGTTCCTACCCTCACCATGGTAGCCAGGATCTACGTTCCTACCCTCACCATGGTAACCAGGATCTAAGTTCCTACCCTCACCATGGTAACCAGGATCTACTATTAATCCTCAACATGGTAACCAGGATCTACATTCCTACCCTCACCATAGTAGCCAGGATCTACGTTCCTACCCACACCATGGTAACCACGATATACGTTCCTACCCTCACCATGGTAACCAGGATCTACGTTCCTACCCTCAACATGGTAGCCAGGATCTACGTTCCTACCCTCACCATGGTAGCCAGGATCTACGTTCCTACCCTCACCATGGTAACCAGGATCTACGTTCCTACCCTTACCATGGTAGTCTGGATATACGTTCCTACCATCACCATGGTAGCCAGGATCTACGTTCCTACCCTCACCATGGTAACCAGGATCAACGTTCCTACCCTCACCATGGTAACCAGGATCTATGTTCTCACCCTCACCATGGTAACCAGGACCTACGTTCCTACCCTCACCATGGTAACCAGGATCTACGTTCCTACCCTCACCATGGTAGCCAGGATCTACGTTCCTACCCTCACCATGGTAACCAGGATCTACGTTCCTACCATCACCATGGTAACCAGGATCTAAGTTCCTACCCTCACCATGGTAACCAGGATCTACGTTCCTACCCTCAACATGGTAACCAGGATCTACGTTCCTACCCTCACCATAGTAGCCAGGATCTACGTTCCTACCCTCACCATGGTAACCAGGATTCACGTTCCCACCCTCACCATGGTAACCAGGATCTACGTTCCTAACCTCACCATTGTAACCTTGACCTACGTTCCTACCCTCACCATGGTAACCAGGATCTACGTTCCTACCCTCACCATGGTAGCCAGGATCTACATTCCTACCCTCACCATGGTAGCAAGGATCTACGTTCCTACCCTCACCATGGTAACCAGGAACTACGTTCCTACCTCACCATAGTAACCTGGATCTACGTTCCTACCCTCACCTTGGTAGCCAGAATCTACGTTCCTACCCTCACAATGGTAACCAGGATCTACGTTCTGTCCTCACCATGGTAACCAGGATCTATGTTCCTACCCTAACCATGGTAGCCAGGATCTACATTCCTACCCTCACCATGGTAGCCAGAATCTACGTTCCTACCCTCACAATGGTAACCAGGATCTACGTTCAGTCCTCACCATGGTAACCAGGATCTAAGTTCCTACCCTCACCATGGTAACCAGAATCTACGTTTCTACCCTCACCATGGTAGCCTGGATCTACTTTCCTACCCTCACCATGGTAACCAGGATCAACGTTCAATCCTCAACTTGGTAACCAGGATCTACGTTCCTACCCTCACCATGGTAGCCAGGATCTACGTTCCTACCCTCACCATGGTAGCCAGAATCTACGTTCCTACCCTCACAATGGTAACCAGGATCTAAGTTCAGTCCTCACCATGGTAACCAGGATCTAAGTTCCTACCCTCACCATGGTAACCAGAATCTACGTTTCTACCCTCACCATGGTAGCCTGGATCTACTTTCCTACCCTCACCATGATAACCAGGATCTAAGTTCCTACCCTCACCATGGTAACCAGGATCTACTATCAATCCTCAACATGGTAACCAGGATCTACGTTCCTACCCTCACCATGGTAACCAGGATTCACGTTCCCACCCTCACCCTGGTAACCAGGATCTACATTCCTACCCTCAAGATGGTAGCCAGGATCTACGTTCCTACCCTCACCACTGTAACCAGGATCTACGTTCAATCCTCAACATGGTAACCAGGATCTACGTTCCTACCCTCACCATGGTAGCCAGGATCTACGTTTCTACCCTCACCATGGTAACCAGGATTTACGTTCCTACCCTCACCATGGTAACCAGTATCTACGTTCCTACCCTCACCATGGTAACCAGGACCTACGTTCCTACTCTCACCATGGTAACCAGGATCAACGTTCAATCCTCAACTTGGTAACCAGGATCTACGTTCCTACCCTCACCATGGTAACCAGGATCTACATTCAATCCTCAAATTGGTAACCAGGATCTACGTTCCTACCCTCACCATGGTAACCAGGATCTACGTTCCTACCCTCACCATGATAACGAGGATCTACGTTCCTACCCTCACCCTGGTAACCAGGATCTAAGTTCCTACCCTCACCATGGTAACCAGGATCTACATTCAATCCTCAACATGGTAACCAGGATCTACGTTCCTACCCTCACCATGGTAACCAGGATCTACGTTCCTACCCTCACCATGGTAGCCAGGATCTACATTCCTACCCTCACCATGGTAACCAGGATCTAAGTTCCTACCCTCACCATGGTAACCAGGATCTACGTTCCTACCCTCACCCTAGTAGCCAGGATCTACGTTCCTACCCTCACAATGGTAACCAGGATTCACGTTCCCACCCTCACCCTGGTAACCAGGATCTACGTTCCTACCCTCATTATGGTAACCAGGACCTACGTTCCTAACCTCACCATGGTAACCTTGACCTACGTTCCTACCCTCACCATGGTAACCAGGATCTACATTCCTACCCTCACCATGGTAACCAGGATCTACGTTCCTACCTCACCATAGTAACCTGGATCTACGTTCCTACCCTCACCATGGTAGCCAGGATCTACGTTCCTACCCTCACCACTGTAACCAGGATCTACGTTCCTACCCTCACCATGGTAACCAGGATCTATGTTCTCACCCTCACCATGGTAACCAGGATCTACCTTCCTACCCACACCATGATAACCAGGATCTACCTTCCTACCCTCACCATGGTAACCAGGATCTAAGTTCTTACCCTCACCATGGTAACCAGGATCTACGTTCAATCCTCAACATGGTAACCAGGATCTACGTTCCTACCCTCACCATGGTAGCCAGGATCTACGTTTCTACCCTCACCATGGTAACCAGGATTTACGTTCCTACCCTCACCATGGTAACCAGGATCTACATTCCTACCCTCACCATGGTAACCAGGATCTACGTTCCTACTCTCACCATGGTAACCAGGATCTACGTTCCTACCCTCACCATAATAACGAGGATCTGCTTTCCTACCCTCACCATGGTAACCAGGATCTACATTCCTACCCTCACCATAATAACGAGGATCTGCTTTCCTACCCTCACCATGGTAACCAGGATCTACGTTCCTACCCTCACCATGGTAACCAGGATCTACGTTCAATCCTCAAATTGGTAACCAGGATCTACGTTCCTACCCTCACCATGGTAGCCAGGATCTACGTTCCTACCCTCACCATGGTAACCAGGATCTACGTTCCTACCCTCACCATGGTAACCAGGATCTACGTTCCTACCCTCACCATGGTAGCCAGGATCTACGTTCCTACCCTCACCATGGTAGCAAGGATCTACGTTCCTACCCTCACCATGGTAACCAGGAACTACGTTCCTACCTCACCATAGTAACCTGGATCTACGTTCCTACCCTCACCTTGGTAGCCAGAATCTACGTTCCTACCCTCACAATTGTAACCAGGATCTACGTTCTGTCCTCACCATGGTAACCAGGATCTATGTTCCTACCCTAACCATGGTAGCCAGGATCTACATTCCTACCCTCACCATGGTAGCCAGAATCTACGTTCCTACCCTCACAATGGTAACCAGGATCTACGTTCAGTCCTCACCATGGTAACCAGGATCTACGTTCCTACCCTCACCATGGTAACCAGGATCTACGTTCCTACCCTCACTGTGGCAGCCTGGATATAAATTCCTACCCTCACCATGGTAACCAGGATCTACATTCCTACCCTCACCATGGTAGCCAGGATCTACGTTCCTACCCTCACCATGGTAACCAGGATCTACGTTCCTACCCTCACCATGGTAACCAGGATCTACATTCCTACCCTCACCATGGTAACCAGGATCTAAGTTCCTACCCTCACCATGGTAACCAGGATCTACGTTCCTACCCTCACCCTAGTAGCCAGGATCTACGTTCCTACCCTCACAATGGTAACCAGGATTCACGTTCCCACCCTCACCCTGGTAACCAGGATCTACGTTCCTACCCTCATTATGGTAACCAGGACCTACGTTCCTAACCTCACCATGGTAACCTTGACCTACGTTCCTACCCTCACCATGGTAACCAGGATCTACGTTCCTACCCTCACCATGGTAACCAGGATCTACGTTCCTACCTCACCATAGTAACCTGGATCTACGTTCCTACCCTCACCATGGTAGCCAGGATCTACGTTCCTACCCTCACCACTGTAACCAGGATCTACGTTCCTACCCTCACCATGGTAACCAGGATCTATGTTCTCACCCTCACCATGGTAACCAGGATCTACCTTCCTACCCACACCATGATAACCAGGATCTACCTTCCTACCCTCACCATGGTAACCAGGATCTAAGTTCTTACCCTCACCATGGTAACCAGGATCTACGTTCAATCCTCAACATGGTAACCAGGATCTACGTTCCTACCCTCACCATGGTAGCCAGGATCTACGTTTCTACCCTCACCATGGTAACCAGGATTTACGTTCCTACCCTCACCATGGTAACCAGGATCTACATTCCTACCCTCACCATGGTAACCAGGATCTACGTTCCTACTCTCACCATGGTAACCAGGATCTACGTTCCTACCCTCACCATAATAACGAGGATCTGCTTTCCTACCCTCACCATGGTAACCAGGATCTACGTTCCTACCCTCACCATGGTAACCAGGATCTACGTTCAATCCTCAAATTGGTAACCAGGATCTACGTTCCTACCCTCACCATGGTAACCAGGAACTACGTTCCTACCTCACCATAGTAACCTGGATCTACGTTCCTACCCTCACCTTGGTAGCCAGAATCTACGTTCCTACCCTCACAATTGTAACCAGGATCTACGTTCCTACCCTCACCATGGTAACCAGGATCTATGTTCCTACCCTAACCATGGTAGCCAGGATCTACATTCCTACCCTCACCATGGTAGCCAGAATCTACGTTCCTACCCTCACAATGGTAACCAGGATCTACGTTCAGTCCTCACCATGGTAACCAGGATCTACGTTCCTACCCTCACCATGGTAACCAGGATCTACGTTCCTACCCTCACTGTGGCAGCCTGGATATAAATTCCTACCCTCACCATGGTAACCAGGATCTACATTCCTACCCTCACCATGGTAGCCAGGATCTACGTTCCTACCCTCACCATGGTAACCAGGATCTACGTTCCTACCCTCACCATGGTAACCAGGATCTACGTTCCTACTCTCACCATGATGTGAGGATCTATGTTCTCACCCTCACCATGGTAACCAGGATCTACGTTCCTACCCTCACCATAATAACGAGGATCTGCGGTCCTACCCTCACCATGGTAACCAGGATCTAAGTTCCTACCCTAACCATGGTAACCAGGATCTAAGTTCAATCCTCAACATGGTAAGCAGGATCTACGTTCCTACCCTCACCATGGTAACCAGGATTTACGTTCCTACCCTCACCATGGTAACCAGGATCTGCGTTCCTACCCTCACCATGGTAACCAGGACCTACGTTCCTACCCTCACCATGGTAACCAGGATCTACGTTCCTACCCTCACCATGGTAACCAGGATCTACGTTCTTACCCTCACCATGGTAACCAGGATCTGCGTTCCTACCCTTACCATGGTAACCAGGACCTACGTTCCTACCCTCACCATGGTAACCAGGATCTACGTTCCTACCCTCACCATGGTAACCAGGATCTACGTTCCTACCCTCACCATGGTAACCAGAATCTACATTCCTACCCTCACCATGGTAGCTTGGATCTACGTTCCTACCCTCACCATGGTAGCCAGGATCTACGTTCCTACCCTCACCATGGTAGCCAGGATCTACGTTCCTACCCTCACCATGGTAACAAGGATCTACGTTCCTACTCTCACCATGGTAACCAGGATCTATGTTCTCACCCTCACCATGGTAACCAGGATCTCTGTTCTCACCCTCACCATGGTAACCAGGATCTACGTTCCTACCCTCGCCATGGTAACCAGGATCTACGTTCCTACCCTCACCATGGTAGCCAGGATCTACGTTCCTACCCTCACCATGGTAACCATGATCTACGTTCCTATCCTCACCATGATAACCAGAATCTACGTTCCTACCCTCACCATGGTAGCCTGGATCTACGTTCCTACCCTCACCATGGTAGCCAGGATCTACGTTCCTACCCTCACCATGGTAACCAGGATCTATGTTCCTACCCTCACCATTGTAACCAGGATCTATGTTCTCACCCTCACCCTGGTAATCAGGACTTACGTTCAATCCTCAACATGGTAACCAGGATCTACGTTCCTACCCTCACCATTGTAGCCAGGATCTACGTTCCTACCCTCACCATGGTAACCAGGATTTACGTTCCTACCCTCACCATGGTAGCCAGTATCTTCGTTCCTACCCTCACCAATGTAACCAGGATCTACGTTTCCACTCCCACCTATGGTCACCAGCTGTGGGTGGTAACTGAAAGAATGGGATTGCAGATAAAAGCTGCCGAAATGAGATTCCTCTGCAGGGTGGCTGGACTCTCACTCAGACATCGGGGGAGGAGCTCTGCCATCCGGGAGGAGCTCGGTGTCGAGCATCTCCTCCTCAAGGTCGAGAGGAGCCAGATGGGGGAGTTTAGGTATCTCTTTGTCTTGTTCACGAGTGAGGGAAGGACGGAGCGGGAGATCGACAGGCAGATCGGTGCAGCATCAGCAAAAACTAGGACACTGCATCGGTCCGTCGTTGTAAAGAAAGAGCTGAGCCTAAAAGCAAAACTATGGATTTACAAGTCGATCTACGTTCCTACCCTCACCATGGTAACCAGAATCTACGTTCCTACCCTCACCGTGGTAGCCATGATCTACATTCCTACCCTCACCTTGGTAGCCAGAATCTACGTTCCTACCCTCACAATGGTAACCAGGATCTACGTTCTGTCCTCACCATGGTAACCAGGATCTATGTTCCTACCCTAACCATTGTAGCCAGGATCTACATTCCTACGCTCACCATGGTAGCCAGGATCTACGTTCCTACCCTCACCATGGTAACCAGGATCTACGTTCCTACCCTCACCATGGTAACCAGGATCTACGTTCCTACCCTCACCATGGTAACCAGGATCTACGTTCCTACCCTCACCATGGTAAGCCAGGATCTACGTTCCTACCCTCACCATGGTAACCAGGATCTACGTTCCTACCCTCACCATGGTAACCAGGATCTACGTTCCTACCCTCACCATGGTAACCAGGATCTACGTTCCTACCCTCACCATGGTAACCAGGATCTACGTTCCTACCCTCACCATGGTAACCAGGATCTACGTTCCTACCCTCACCATGGTAACCAGGATCTACGTTCCTACCCTCACCATGGTAACCAGGATCTACGTTCCTACCCTCACCATTGTAACCAGGATCTACATTCCTGCCTACACCATGGTAACCAGGATCTAGGTTCCTACCCTCACCATAGGTAACCAGGATCTACGTTCCTACCCTCACCATGGTAACCAGGATCTATGTTTCCTACCCTCACCATGGTAACCAGGATCTATGTTTGCTACCCTCGCTATGGTAACCAGGATCTACGTTACTACCCTCACCATGGTAACCAGGATCTACGTTCCTACCCTCACCATGGTAACCAGGATCTACGTTCCTACCCTCACCATGGTAGCCTGGATCTACGTTCCTACACTCACCATGGTAGCCAGGATCTACGTTCCTACCCTCACCATGGTAACCAGGATCTATGTTCCTACCCTCACCATGGTAACCAGGATCTACGTTCCTACCCTCACCATGGTAACCAGGATCTACGTTCCTACCCTCACCATGGTAACCAGGATCTACGTTCCTACCCTCACCATGGTAACCAGGATCTACGTTCCTACCCTCACCATGATAACCAGGACCTACGTTCCTACCCTCACCATAGTAACCAGGATCTACGTTCCTACCCTCACCATGGTAGCCAGGATCTACGTTCCTACCCTCACCATGGTAACCAGGATCTACGTTCCTACCCTCACCATGGTAGCCAGGATCTACGTTCCTACCCTCACCATGGTAACCAGGATCTACGTTCCTACCTCACCATAGTAACCTGGATCTACGTTCCTACCCTCACCTTGGTAACCAGGATCTACGTTCAATCCTCACCATGGTAACCAGGACCTACGTTCCTACCCTCACCATGGTAGCCAGGATCTACGTTCCTACCCTCACCATGGTAACCAGGATCTACGGTCCTACCTCACCATAGTAACCTGGATCTACGTTCCTACCCTCACCATGGTAGCCAGGATCTACGTTCAATCCTCACCATGGTAACCAGGACCTACGTTCCTACCCTCACCATGGTAGCCAGGATCTACGTTCCTACCCTCACCATGGTAACCAGGATCTACATTCCTACCTCACCATAGTAACCTGGATCTACGTTCCTACCCTAATCATGGTAACCAGGATCTACGTTCCTACCCTCACCATGGTAACCAGGATCTATGTTCTCACCCTCACCATGGTAACCAGGATCTATGTTCTCACCCTCACCATTGTAACCAGGATCTACGTTCCTACCCTCACCATGATAACCAGGATCTACGTTCCTACCCTTACCTTGGTAACCAGGATTTACGTTCCTACCCTCACCATGGTAACCAGGATCTACGTTCCTACCCTCACCATGGTAACCAGGATCTACGTTCAATCCTCAAATTGGTAACCAGGATCTACGTTCCTACCCTCACCATGGTAGCCAGGATCTACGTTCCTACCCTCACCATGGTAACCAGGATCTACGTTCCTACCCTCACCATGGTAACCAGGATCTACGTTCCTACCCTCACCCTGGTAACCAGGATCTAAGTTCCTACCCTCACCATGGTAACCAGGATCTACATTCAATCCTCAACATGGTAACCAGGATCTACGTTCCTACCCTCACCATAGTAGCCAGGATCTACGTTCCTACCCACACCATGGTAACCACGATCTACGTTTCTTCCCTCACCATGGTAACCAGGATCTACGTTCCTACCCTCACCATGGTAGCCAGGATCTACGTTCCTACCCTCACCACTGTAACCAGGATCAACGTTCTTAACCTCACCATGGTAACCAGGATTTATTATCCTACCCTCACCATGGTAACCAGGATCTACGTTCCTACCCTCACCATAGTAGCCAGGATCTACGTTCCTACCCACAACCATGGTAACCACGATCTACGTTTCTTCCCTCACCATGGTAACCAGGATCTACGTTCCTACCCTCACCATGGTAGCCAGGATCTACGTTCCTACCCTCACCACTGTAACCAGGATCAACGTTCTTAACCTCACCATGGTAGCCAGGATCTATGTTCTCACCCTCACCATGGCAACCAGGACCTACGTTCCTACCCTCACCATGGTAACCAGGATCTACGTTCCTACCCTCACCATGGTAGCCAGGATCTACGTTCCTACCCTCACCATGGTAGCCAGGATCTTCATTCCTACCCTCACCATGGTAACCAGGATCTACGTTCCTACCATCACCATGGTAACCAGGATCTAAGTTCCTACCCTCACCATGGTAACCAGGATCTACGTTCCTACCCTCACCATGGTAGCCAGGATCTACGTTCCTACCCTCACCATGGTAACCAGGATCTACGTTCCTACCCTTACCATGGTAGTCTGGATATACGTTCCTACCATCACCATGGTAGCCAGGATCTACGTTCCTACCCTCACCATGGTAACCAGGATCAACGTTCCTACCCTCACCATGGTAACCAGGATCTATGTTCTCACCATGGTAACCAGGACCTACGTTCCTACCCTCACCATGGTAACCAGGATCTACGTTCCTACCCTCACCATGGTAGCCAGGATCTACGTTCCTACCCTCACCATGGTAACCAGGATCTACGTTCCTACCATCACCATGGTAACCAGGATCTAAGTTCCTACCCTCACCATGGTAACCAGGATCTACGTTCCTACCCTCAACATGGTAACCAGGATCTACGTTCCTACCCTCACCATAGTAGCCAGGATCTACGTTCCTACCCTCACCATGGTAACCAGGATTCACGTTCCCACCCTCACCATGGTAACCAGGATCTACGTTCCTAACCTCACCATGGTAACCTTGACCTACGTTCCTACCCTCACCATGGTAACCAGGATCTACGTTCAATCCTCAAATTGGTAACCAGGATCTACGTTCCTACCCTCACCATGGTAGCCAGGATCTACGTTCCTACCCTCACCATGGTAACCAGGATCTACGTTCCTACCCTCACCATGGTAACCAGGATCTACGTTCCTACCCTCACCCTGGTAACCAGGATCTACGTTCCTACCCTCACCATGGTAACCAGGATCTACATTCAAATCCTCAACATGGTAACCAGGATCTACGTTCCTACCCTCACCATAGTAGCCAGGATCTACGTTCCTACCCTCACCATGGTAACCAGGATCTACGTTCCTACCCTCACCATGGTAGCCAGGATCTACGTTCCTACCCTCACCACTGTAACCAGGATCAACGTTCTTAACCTCACCATGGTAGCCAGGATCTACGTTCTTACCCTCACCATGGTAACCAGGATCTACGTTTCTACCCTCACCATGGTAGCCAGGATCTACGTTCCTACCCTCACCATGGTAACCAGGATCTACGTTCCTACCCTCACCATGGTAACCAGGATCTATGTTCTCACCCTCACCATGGTAACCAGGATCTACGTTCCTACCCTCACCATGGTAACCAGGACCTACGTTCCTACCCTCACCATGGTAACCAGGATCTACGTTCCTACCCTCACCATGGTAGCCAGGATCTACATTCCTACCCTCACCATGGTAACCAGGATCTACGTTCCTACCATCACCATGGTAACCAGGATCTAAGTTCCTACCCTCACCATGGTAACCAGGATCTACGTTCCTACCCTCACCATGGTAACCAGGATCTACGTTCCTACCCTCACCATGGTAACCAGGATCTATGTTCTCACCCTCACCATGGCAACCAGGATCTACGTTCCTACCCTCACCATGGTAACCAGGACCTACGTTCCTACCCTCACCATGGTAACCAGGATCTACGTTCCTACCCTCACCATGGTAGCCAGGATCTACATTCCTACCCTCACCATGGTAACCAGGATCTACGTTCCTACCATCACCATGGTAACCAGGATCTAAGTTCCTACCCTCACCATGGTAACCAGGATCTACGTTCCTACCCTCACCATGGTAGCCAGGATCTTCAGTTCCTACCCTCACCATGGTAACCAGGATCTACGTTCCTACCATCACCATGGTAACCAGGATCTAAGTTCCTACCCTCACCATGGTAACCAGGATCTACGTTCCTACCCTCACCATGGTAGCCAGGATCTACGTTCCTACCCTCACCATGGTAACCAGGATCTACGTTCCTACCCTTACCATGGTAGCCTGGATATACGTTCCTACCATCACCATGGTAGCCAGGATCTACGTTCCTACCCTCACCATGGTAACCAGGATCAACGTTCCTACCCTCACCATGGTAACCAGGATCTATGTTCTCACCATGGTAACCAGGACCTACGTTCCTACCCTCACCATGGTAACCAGGATCTACGTTCCTACCCTCACCATGGTAGCCAGGATCTACGTTCCTACCCTCACCATGGTAACCAGGATCTACGTTCCTACCATCACCATGGTAACCAGGATCTAAGTTCCTACCCTCACCATGGTAACCAGGATCTACGTTCCTACCCTCAACATGGTAACCAGGATCTACGTTCCTACCCTCACCATAGTAGCCAGGATCTACGTTCCTACCCTCACCATGGTAACCAGGATTCACGTTCCCACCCTCACCATGGTAACCAGGATCTACGTTCCTAACCTCACCATGGTAACCTTGACCTACGTTCCTACCCTCACCATGGTAACCAGGATCTACGTTCCTACCCTCACCATGGTAGCCAGGATCTACGTTCCTACCCTCACCATGGTAGCAAGGATCTACGTTCCTACCCTCACCATGGTAACCAGGATCTACGTTCCTACCCTCACCATAGTAACCTGGATCTACGTTCCTACCCTCACCATGGGTAGCCAGGATCTACGTTCCTACCCTCACAATGGTAACCAGGATCTACGTTCTGTCCCTCACCATGGTAACCAGGATCTATGTTCCTACCCTAACCATGGTAGCCAGGATCTACATTCCTACCCTCACCATGGTAGCCAGAATCTACGTTCCTACCCTCACAATGGTAACCAGGATCTACGTTCAGTCCTCACCATGGTAACCAGGATCTACGTTCCTACCCTCACCATGGTAACCAGGATCTACGTTCCTACCCTCACCATGGTCAGCCATGGATATAAGTTCCTACCCTCACCATGGTAACCAGGATCTACGTTCCTACCCTCACCATGGTAGCCAGGATCTACGTTCCTACCCTCACCATGGTAACCAGGATCTACGTTCCTACCCTCACCATGGTAACCAGGATCTACGTTCCTACCCTCACCATGGTAGCCTGGATCTACGTTCCTACCCTCACCATGGTAGCCAGGATCTACGTTCCTACTCTCACCATGATGTGAGGATCTATGCTCTCACCCTCACCATGGTAACCAGGATCTACGTTCCTACCCTCACCATAATAACGAGGATCTGCGGTCCTACCCTCACCATGGTAACCAGGATCTAAGTTCCTACCCTCACCATGGTAACCAGGATCTAAGTTCAATCCTCAACATGGTAAGCAGGATCTACGTTCCTACCCTCACCATGGTAACCAGGATTTACGTTCCTACCCTCACCATGGTAACCAGGATCTGCGTTCCTACCCTTACCATGGTAACCAGGACCTACGTTCCTACCCTCACCATGGTAACCAGGATCTACGTTCCTACCCTCACCATGGTAACCAGGATCTACGTTCTTACCCTCACCATGGTAACCAGGATCTGCGTTCCTACCCTTACCATGGTAACCAGGACCTACGTTCCTACCCTCACCATGGTAACCAGGATCTACGTTCCTACCCTCACCATGGTAACCAGGATCTACGTTCCTACCCTCACCATGGTAACCAGAATCTACATTCCTACCCTCACCATGGTAGCTTGGATCTACGTTCCTACCCTCACCATGGTAGCCAGGATCTACGTTCCTACCCTCACCATGGTAGCCAGGATCCTACGTTCCTACCCTCACCATGGTAACAAGGATCTACGTTCCTACTCTCACCATGGTAACCAGGATCTATGTTCTCACCCTCACCATGGTAACCAGGATCTCTGTTCTCACCCTCACCATGGTAACCAGGATCTACGTTCCTACCCTCGCCATGGTAACCAGGATCTACGTTCCTACCCTCACCATGGTAGCCAGGATCTACGTTCCTACCCTCACCATGGTAACCATGATCTACGTTCCTACCCTCACCATGGTAACCAGAATCTACGTTCCTACCCTCACCATGGTAGCCTGGATCTACGTTCCTACCCTCACCATGGTAGCCAGGATCTACGTTCCTACCCTCACCATGGTAACCAGGATCTATGTTCCTACCCTCACCATTGTAACCAGGATCTATGTTCTCACCCTCACCCTGGTAATCAGGACTTACGTTCAATCCTCAACATGGTAACCAGGATCTACGTTCCTACCCTCACCATTGTAGCCAGGATCTACGTTCCTACCCTCACCATGGTAACCAGGATTTACGTTCCTACCCTCACCATGGTAGCCAGTATCTACGTTCCTACCCTCACCAATGTAACCAGGATCTACGTTTCCACTCCCACCTATGGTCACCAGCTGTGGGTGGTAACTGAAAGAATGGGATTGCAGATAAAAGCTGCCGAAATGAGATTCCTCTGCAGGGTGGCTGGACTCTCACTCAGACATCGGGGGAGGAGCTCTGCCATCCGGGAGGAGCTCGGTGTCGAGCATCTCCTCCTCAAGGTCGAGAGGAGCCAGATGGGGGAGTTTAAGTATCTCTTTGTCTTGTTCACGAGTGAGGGAAGGACGGAGCGGGAGATCGACAGGCAGGTCGGTGCAGCATCAGCAAAAACTAGGACACTGCATCGGTCCGTCGTTGTAAAGAGAGAGCTGAGCCGAAAAGCAAAACTATGGATTTACAAGTCGATCTACGTTCCTACCCTCACCATGGTAACCAGAATCTACGTTCCTACCCTCACCGTGGTAGCCATGATCTACATTCCTACCCTCACCTTGGTAGCCAGAATCTACGTTCCTACCCTCACAATGGTAACCAGGATCTACGTTCTGTCCTCACCATGGTAACCAGGATCTATGTTCCTACCCTAACCATTGTAGCCAGGATCTACATTCCTACGCTCACCATGGTAGCCAGAATCTACGTTCCTACCCTCACAATGGTAACCAGGATCTACGTTCAGTCCTCACCATGGTAACCAGGATCTACGTTCCTACCCTCACCATGGTAACCAGGATCTACGTTCCTACCCTCACTGTGGCAGCCTGGATATAAATTCCTACCCTCACCATGGTAACCAGGATTTACGTTCCTACCCTCACCATGGTAACCAGGACCTACGTTCCTACCCTTACCATGGTAACCAGGATCTACGTTCCTACCCTAACCATGGTAACCATGATCTACGTTCCTACCCTGACCATGGTAGCCAGGATCTACGTTCCTACCTTCACCATGGTAACCAGGATCCACATTCCTACCCTCACAATGGTAACCAGGATCTACGTTCCTAACCTCACCATTGTAACCAGGATCTACATTCCTGCCTACACCATGGTAACCAGGATCTAGGTTCCTACCCTCACCATAGTAACCAAGATCTACGGTCCTACCCTCACCATGGTAACCAGGATCTATGTTTCCACCCTCACCATGGTAACCAGGATCTATGTTTTGCTACCCTCGCTATGGTAACCAGGATCTACGTTACTACCCTCACCGTGGTAACCAGGATCTACGTTCCTACCCTCACCATGGTAACCAGGATCTACGTTCCTACCCTCACCATGGTAGCCTGGATCTACGTTCCTACACTCACCATGGTAGCCAGGATCTACGTTCCTACCCTCACCATGGTAACCAGGATCTACGTTTCTACCCTCACCATGGTAACCAGGATCTATGTTCTCACCCTCACCATGGTAACCAGGATCTACGTTCCTAACCTCACCATGATAACCATGATTTACGTTCCTACCCTCACCATGGTAACCAGGATCAACGTTCCTACCCTCACCATGATAACCAGGACCTACGTTCCTACCCTCACCATAGTAACCAGGATCTACGTTCCTACCCTCACCATGGTAGCCAGGATCTACGTTCCTACCCTCACCATGGTAACCAGGATCTACGTTCCTACCCTCACCATGGTAGCCAGGATCTACGTTCCTACCCTCACCATGGTAACCAGGATCTACGTTCCTACCTCACCATAGTAACCTGGATCTACGTTCCTACCCTCACCTTGGTAACCAGGATCTACGTTCAATCCTCACCATGGTAACCAGGACCTACGTTCCTACCCTCACCATGGTAGCCAGGATCTACGTTCCTACCCTCACCATGGTAACCAGGATCTACGGTCCTACCTCACCATAGTAACCTGGATCTACGTTCCTACCCTCACCATGGTAGCCTGGATCTACGTTCCTACCCTCACCATGGTAACCAGGACCTACGTTCCTACCCTCACCATGGTAGCAAGGATCTACGTTCCTACCCTCACCATGGTAACCAGGATCTACGTTCCTACCTCACCATAGTAACCTGGATCTACGTTCCTACCCTAATCATGGTAACCAGGATCTACGTTCCTACCCTCACCATGGTAACCAGGATCTATGTTCTCACCCTCACCATGGTAACCAGGATCTATGTTCTCACCCTCACCATTGTAACCAGGATCTACGTTCCTACCCTCACCATGATAACCAGGATCTACGTTCCTACCCTTACCTTGGTAACCAGGATTTACGTTCCTACCCTCACCATGGTAACCAGGATCTACGTTCCTACCCTCACCATGGTAACCAGGATCTACGTTCAATCCTCAAATTGGTAACCAGGATCTACGTTCCTACCCTCACCATGGTAGCCAGGATCTACGTTCCTACCCTCACCATGGTAACCAGGATCTACGTTCCTACCCTCACCATGGTAACCAGGATCTACGTTCCTACCCTCACCCTGGTAACCAGGATCTAAGTTCCTACCCTCACCATGGTAACCAGGATCTACATTCAAATCCTCAACATGGTAACCAGGATCTACGTTCCTACCCTCACCATAGTTTCCAGGATCTACGTTCCTACCCACACCATGGTAACCACGATCTACGTTTCTTCCCTCACCATGGTAACCAGGATCTACGTTCCTACCCTCACCATGGTAGCCAGGATCTACGTTCCTACCCTCACCACTGTAACCAGGATCAACGTTCTTAACCTCACCATGGTAACCAGGATTTATGTTCCTACCCTCACCATGGTAACCAGGATCTACGTTCCTACCCTCACCATAGTAGCCAGGATCTACGTTCCTACCCACAACCATGGTAACCACGATCTACGTTTCTTCCCTCACCATGGTAACCAGGATCTACGTTCCTACCCTCACCATGGTAGCCAGGATCTACGTTCCTACCCTCACCACTGTAACCAGGATCAACGTTCTTAACCTCACCATGGTAGCCAGGATCTACGTTCTTACCCTCACCATGGTAACCAGGATCTACGTTTCTACCCTCACCATTGTAGTCTGGATATACGTTCCTACCATCACCATGGTAGCCAGGATCTACGTTCCTACCCTCACCATGGTAACCAGGATCTACGTTCCTACCCTCACCATGGTAACCAGGATCTATGTTCTCACCCTCACCATGGCAACCAGGATCTACGTTCCTACCCTCACCATGGTAACCAGGACCTACGTTCCTACCCTCACCATGGTAACCAGGATCTACGTTCCTACCCTCACCATGGTAGCCAGGATCTTCATTCCTACCCTCACCATGGTAACCAGGATCTACGTTCCTACCATCACCATGGTAACCAGGATCTAAGTTCCTACCCTCACCATGGTAACCAGGATCTACGTTCCTACCCTCAACATGGTAACCAGGATCTACGTTCCTACCCTCACCATAGTAGCCAGGTTCTTCGTTTCTACCCTCACCATGGTAACCAGGATTCACGTTCCCACCCTCACCATGGTAACCAGGACCTACGTTCCTAACCTCACCATGGTAACCTTGACCTACGTTCCTACCCTCACCATGTTAACCAGGATCTACGTTCCTACCCTCACCATGGTAACCAGGATCTACGTTCCTACCTCACCATAGTAACCTGGATCTACGTTCCTACCCTCACCATGGTAGCCAGGATCTACGTTCCTACCCTCACCACTGTAACCAGGATCTACGTTCCTACCCTCACCATAGTAGCCAGGATCTACGTTCCTACCCTCACCATGGTAACCAGGATTCACGTTCCCACCCTCACCATGGTAACCAGGATCTACGTTCCTACCCTCATCATGGTAAGCAGGTCCTACGTTCCTAACCTCACCATGGTAACCTTGACCTATGTTCCTATCCTCACCATGGTAACCAGGATCTACGTTCCTACCCTCATCATGGTAACCAGGATCTACGTTCCTACCTCACCATAGTAACCTGGATCTACGTTCCTACCCTCACCATGGTAGCCTGGATCTACGTTCCTACCCTCACCACTGTAACCAGGATCTACGTTCCTACCCTCAACATGGTAACCAGGATCTATGTTCTCACCCTCACCATGGTAACCAGGATCTACCTTCCTACCCACACCATGATAACCAGGATCTACCTTCCTACCCTCACCATGGTAACCAGGATCTACGTTCAATCCTCAACATGGTAACCAGGATCTACGTTCCTGCCCTCACCATGGTAGCCAGGATCTACGTGTCTACCCTCACCATGGTAACCAGGATGTACGTTCCTACCCTCACCATGGTAACCAGGATCTACATTCCTACCCTCACCATGGTAACCAGGACCTACGTTCCTACTCTCACCATGGTAACCAGGATCTACGTTCCTACCCTCACCATGGTAGCCAGGATCTACGTTCCTACCCTCACCATAATAACGAGGATCTGCGTTCCTACCCTCACCATGGTAACCAGGATCTAAGTTCCTACCCTCACCATGGTAACCAGAATCTACGTTCCTACCCTCACCATGGTAGCCTGGATCTACTTTCCTACCCTCACCATGGTAACCAGGATCAACGTTCAAACCTCAACTTGGTAACCAGGATCTACGTTCCTACCCTCACCTTAGTAGCCAGGATCTACGTTCCTACCCTCACCATGGTAGCCAGGATGTACGTTCCTACCCTCACCATGGTAACCAGGATCTACGTTTCTACCCTCACCATGGTAACCAGGATCTACGTTTCTACCCTCACCATGGTAGTCTGGATCTACGTTCCTACCCTCACCATGGAAGCCAGGATCTACGTTCCTACCCTCACCATGGTAACCAGGATCTACGTTCCTACCCTTACCATGGTAGTCTGGATATACGTTCCTACCCTCACCATGGTAACCAGGATCCACATTCGTACCCTCACCATGGTAACCAGGATCTACGTTCCTAACCTCACCATTGTAACCAGGATCTACATTCCTGCCTACACCATGGTAACCAGGATCTAGGTTCCTACCCTCACCATAGTAACCAGGATCTATGGTCCTACCGTCACCATGGTAATGATGAATACCCGCCCTATAAGAGGTATTGCCAGAAAAACGCTTCTAGCTAAGATCAATGATGTCTAAGGACCGAGGTCCCACCTATGCTGGATCCACTCATAACTCATCCACACTTCCTCACGCATGCACTCTCTTCAACTTACCTTGAATCAGGTGTCAGCGAGGAAGAAGTAAAAATGAATGGGTAAAAAATTGAGTAAAAAATAATAGAAAAAAAATGATAGAGGATACTGGGTGACTTTTTTAGGGATTTTATTACATAACACGGAGCATAACAAGACAATAACTCTTTATTAATGCATCATCTAGGTTCCTGTTGCCAGATGAGTGACATCAATACCTCCGGTACTCAGACTGAGTGAGAAACGTAAAAGGTTTTTCAAATGTATTATCCGGGTGCCTGATGCCAGATAAGTATCATCAAAAACCTCGGTTACTCGGACTCAGTGAGAAACACAAAATATTCTATTAATGTATTATCTGGGTGCCTGATGCCAGATAAGTACCACCAAAAAAACCCTGGTTACTCGGACTCAGTGAGAAACGTAAAAGGTTTTATCAATGCATCATCCGGGTGCCTGTTGCCAGATAAGTAACATCAAAAAACCTTGGTTACTCGGACTGAGTGAGAACGAAGGAGGATTTAGCTGCAACACTGCACCAGCGATAAAGCTCTCTATGGAGTTTCTCGGAGTGGTGCAGCAGAAACAGCAAAGAGTCAAAGTCTTGTGCCCCGGGGTGAATGACTGTATCTAGACCAAACGGGTTAGATACCTATCCCTGTCACCACCGAGGAGCACTGAATTTTGGACTCATATTTATACTTGAATTTGTACGGAGAATCTGCACCTGTGAGCATGAAACCACAAAAACTCAAACACTCATCTTTTGATGTACATTAGCTGGCTCAAAGCCAGGATCACAGAGCTGAAAATCTAATCTTTTGATGTAGAACAGCTGGCTTATAGCCAGGATCATAGAGCTGAAGGTAGACATTCACAGCATATACAAACATCAACTTAGCTTTCTCAAAATCAAAGGCAGACATTTTAAGTAGATCACACCATTTTGTTCTAAATCAGTTTAACTTTTTTCACATGCAGTTTTAACAGTTTACAACCATATTTGGGCATTATTTTCTGGTTTTACACAATCATAGCTGTTTTCACCTTTAAATGACCCCAATCCCTCAACACCCCCTCTGAAAACAGCAAAACGGATTGTTCTTTAATCACAGTTTGGTCCTTCAGGAGAGTAGAAGACAGTCTCTTGCGCCCGGGCAACCAGCTTTGCTTGCCGGATCCGGGGATGTTGATAGAGGGTGATTGGTCCCTCCAGAGGGAACAAACCACCACACTGGTCGACGTATCTCCACATTTCACAGTCCACAAACATAACTTGCGGGGGCTGATAGGGGTTATAGGGATTGGTGAGAAGGGCAAAATTGAGAGTGTAAGGAGTGGAGACAAAGGGTCTTTTTGACCGGATTTTTGGAAGCATGGAGAACATCATCAAGTCACAAGGTTGGGCTCGAGGGTCCATTATTTCCTGTTGTGCCATAGGAAGGGAGACGTGAGGGAACGCTGCAATCTTGGCTGAAAACTTCAGCAGCTGTTGTAGTCCCTGCCAGCTGGGGTTAGCCAACTTGTATCCACGATGGCTAACTTGTCGCCCTGGGATGAAGTAACGCACATCCAAAGCATCCTTAAGCACCAGGTCGGAAAAGACCATCAGCGTGTTTTGTGGACCCAGCAGGTATCCACCAAAGAGCTGCTCCTGATCGTCTATGACGAGAGAGTCCATGTGTCGAGGACCCAGTCCATCAGGAACCACCAGACTCGTAGCCAGCATCTCCTTATGAGCCCGAACAGCGCTCTCCAGCTTCTCTTCGAATGTTGATCCTTGCTTCTGAATCGAGAATACCATTTCTGGTATCATCTGGTTCAGGGGTGGAGTGAGGTTATCTCTGTCTTCATCAGATGGGTTATCCGTAACTTCCTCACTCTCATCTATTTCCAGTTCTTCTCCACTATCTGAAGTTTCCCTTTCTATTTTCTTCCCTATAGGTTTCTGCTCATGCGTTGGCTCTACTCTAGGTGTCATAGTAGAGCTATAATTAACAGGTACTACTTCTGTTTCTGCCTTTGTGCCTTCAGCTCGTGTGTCTTCAGTTTTTGTATAATCATGCTCCTGAGTTAGTAAGTAACTATCTAATTGTGCTAAAATCGCAGAGGGTGAGTCAGAGGATTCTAAGGCAGAGTCGAATTCTGTCAGGTTCAAAGGACTGAACTTGGACTCTGCGAGTAAAGAATCATAACCAGGAAAGAGATCCAAACAATCTAAAGATTGATTGCTTGGATCCCAGGTACCAGGATTGATATCTCCTAGATCTGAGAATTCTCCAAAGGAGAAGTCGGGCAGTACAGGTGGGAGCTGATGGAGCTGGAGCTCTCCGACCTCGGACGTACGTGACTCTGACTTAACCTTTGGGATGAGGCCCTGGGATTGGGCTCCATGAAACCTTGATGATGGGTGGGAGCCCCCAGAATAGGAACTAACAGTGGATGATCCTGATCCTGCATTGGAGCCAGGGGCATTAACGGCCCTTGACCCGAGATCCGCCAGGGGCTGATCACATACCTACAGAAAAACACATCATCAGGATTTCCAGCTAACACATATTGTCTGGGAGTATCATATAAAGGACATGCAGGTCCATGAGGACCTACACATGGACAGACAAAAATATTCATCTGTCCTCCCTGCATAGCCCTATTATACCACTGGACCATCCCCGCTGCCGGGGTCAGGTCGTCTACAGGGGTAAAGTACATTCTGTGAACTTGGGAGGTGATTCTGCCTAACTGAGGGTGGTACATGATGTACAGGAGAACTGAGTCGTCCGAGCCATATGGGGAACGACTGCTTCCTCGCTCGGCCTATGCAGAGAAACATATAACACAAGCACGGGGTCACTGGTGGTTCTACTGACCACATTCTAATTCCTACTAATAATCCAAGTATTACTGCTTCTATCATAAGTTTTATGACCCTGCGTGCCATCCTTTTTGAAACAGACAAACAAAGTCCCACCCCCCAAAGGATGATGGCGAGAGCCATTATAATAAGACTGGCCATCATGTGGTACTTGACTTTAAACTTAATAGCAAATGGAGATATAAGAGCATCTATCATGCCCATGCTAACTCCTATGAGTAAACCGTACTTCTGCTTTCTTGGTCCTTTTAATAATGGTTCCTGAATCACAAATAGATTAAATAAACTTGAAGATAAATTAGTTCTTCCCAATACTAATAGTCTCTCTACCTGTATAGCTAGACTAAGGAAAACTTTTACTAAGAAAAGAAACTTATTGCTTCTAAACCCCATAATAATAAATATGATAACTAAATTGTATATCATCTTTGGAACGATATAATCTGGTAAGATGAACTTAAAACTCACATCACCCGGTTCTCCAGAAGGAGTGGAGTGATTGCTCTGGTTGCTCATCTCTAATTGCACCTCAACACTTTAACTGCAGCTATGTCCTGTTATGGACTGCAGCTGATTTCTGTTACTCCCCCTCTGAGGTATTGCAGAAGATAGGTCCGGAAACCACAAGGTGGTGCGGAGCCAGATCCACAACTGCGAAAAGTAAAAAAAAAATAAAAAAATAAACAAACCCTTGAGATAGGGGGTAAGAATGCTCAAAGGTGTGAAGGACAAGATGTGAGAAGGCCAAGAGGTGAAAAGGCCAAGAGGTGAAAAGTTTAGAACAAAAAGTACACAGCCCACCAAGGCTGAGAGAGGAAAAAGTTACAAAACATAAGCTACAGGTTGCATGCCAGGTTTCCGAGACGGTCATGTTAAACCCAACAGTAATTGCAACCAGAGATGATGACTACGGCAGTCATGATCTCTTTGCAGCATAATATATCTAACATATATCCAACAGACGAAAGCTCTAACTCTAATAAGTTTCATTCAGTTGCGATGGGGAATATCCTCGCTTAGGCCCAATTAGAGGACGGAGCAGGATCTTAATGGGAAATGAGAGTGCTTTAAAAAGAAATTTGAAAATTCCCAATCTGGATTGGATAGACAGAATCAACAATCCTGCAACAATAAGGAAGGGATATTTGACATAAGGCCAAATCCAAGACCAACCAATAGACAAAACATCTTTGGTTGTGGAAATTATTGCAGAGCCCACAGTCCCAGCTGCTGACTTTACAAAATTTCCTATACCCGACAAAAATCCTTTAAATGAGTAAGAAGGCGCTAAACCTGCACCCCAACCCTGATTTCTGCCTCGTTTTTCCATCCACTTTAAATACTGCCCATAAGTTGTATGCCTTGATGGTGCGATCTTCTCCTGACGCATACCACATGTAACTCCCTTCACAATTCTCCATCGTGAATGAGCAGATGTGTTGAATATCTTGTTATGTGTATCGATTGTAACAGAGGAAGCCGAAAAATATTTCGGGTCCACTACTGTAACATCTGTATCTCTATCCCACCGGTCAGCCTTACAAAACAAATCAGCGTAAGCTAATGTTGTTTTATAAAACTGACTTTCAGAAGTAACAGAGGGATAACAAGAAGAATCTAGCATAACATGTAATTGTTCATGTTTCAGATAACCTGAGGCTGGAATTCCAGAAGGAGTGATTGTAAGTGTCATTTCATGCCAATTATAGGTTTTGATATTTCGACTTTGTGTTATTGGCCAGGATGAACCTGGAGCCAGCTTTGAAAGAGAATGTCGGAAGATGGAATCGTATCCGTTGTGGACTTGTGTATCCAAAGGATTACCAAACATCATATCATAGTGGATTAGCTCCCGAACCTCTCTGGTGTTTACCGGGTGCACTACTGTCCCATTCGCTGTAATTCTACTATAAAGATGAAAATCCTCAAATGCATGACCCACCACAGATAATGCCGATTCCGTTTTTTTTCCAAACACTCTGCCAGTTTTGCAGGTTAGCTTCATTGAAGGGATCTTTATATATACTATAATCAGAATTTTCTCTGGTTCGAAACATGTCAGATGCCCAGGAAGTCATAATTCTCCTTTCTGTTGTAGAAAATTCCACTACCGGAACTTTGTAATAAACTTCCCCAGATTCTCTGAGGTCAATAGTAATATATGGGTGATTCAGGTAGATTTCATGCGGAACAACTAGATGGTAATAGGCGTCTCGTGGTCTACTCTCAAACACTTGCCTAATATGGTAGTCAAAACCTTCATGGTAGCATTTTTGAGATCCCTGCAGGACTTCCGCATAGAAATTCTTTTTCATGTTACCAAGACCCATTCTTACCCTGGGATCATCTTGTCGAACAAGGGTGGAGACAATATCTCTCCAAATCTTACCGCATCGCTTCAAAGGGTTTCCTAAGAGGGCCAAAACTTGTCTTCCCCAGAATTCTGTCATGACCTTATCCAGGCCAGTGGAGGTCCGAACGGCCTGTAGGGTTTCATCATAAGTTTGTCTAAGAATTCTCCACATAGGATCTGATATATCCGGTGATCTATATTCATGATGAGTGGAAGTGTTTCTTAGGAATGTCATCATTTCCTGCAAGATTCCTGGACCCTGTTCACCGTACATATATAGCGGTGATCCTCCTAGATGTAAGCTGGAGGCCGATTTAGGCATACCACTTCTTCTTAACAGGACAACTCTAGGCGAATAATCAGTTGCCAACCTTTGAAACGTGCTCCAGAATTCCTGATCCCATTTAGCAAAACCAGTGATATTTGGATTACTCTCAAAATGCCACTTCTGAACAGCATGAAGAGAGTAATCGGGGACCCTAAAATAATGTTCATATAAATCAGTATCAGCATCTCTACTAACTCCCATTCTTCGACTTTGCATAGGAGGGTTGTAACCCCAGGTGCGAGCGGATCTATCGTAGTACGGACCAAAAGTAACTTTCCATGTCCACATAAATGAATAATTCCTCGAACGCTGGGTCGGCTGTGATTGAGAAAGCCAATAAGGGAGAATAGTTCCATTAGAATAGGGAACACAGGGCGAGCTAGGGTCTCTATTGTCAGGTATAGTTTTCTTCTGATAAAACGCGTTAAGATTCTGGTAAAATTGCCAGGTGTGAGAATTTTGTTTCAAATTATCATGAAGATATGCCATCCCCCAATCTTTTAAATGTTCATTACTTAACTTTGAATGTCCCATTGCATAAAGATCAGGGTCACCCTCTAACTGAGTTTGTATACCATCTCTTTTTCTCCTAGACAATAGAGACATATTATTTATAAAAACAAGACTGTCATTAACGAAATTTTCGGGTTTGGCCTCTTCCAGGTCTATCGTTCTACCATTAATAGATATCAGCGGATCAGCAGCAATTGGGTAGAAGGACGGATTGAACTTAAAAACAAGATCCCACAAAGACAATGAAATGTCCGAGTTTATATGAATCATGTTATATAATTCTTCCGGAGCTCTAGTAATATTTCCCAACTGTGAATATGTTAAGTTAAAAAATTGTGATTCCGGGCCAAGAGGAGTTATTTCCGGAATTATGCCGTACCCGTGATGACTAGTTTCTATGGAACAGTTAACCCAACCAAAAGCAGAGTTATATTTCCTTCCAGAAAAAGCAAGAGGAAAAAGAGAGCCATTTCCAATTATTACTGAACAAGTCAAATTTGTGGGCTCCCTAGACCAATAAGATCCTTCAAATCGAATCATCAAGTCATCAGTGATATTAGCTTTAGATATGACCAATTCATAACCTGGTCGCCATACAAGATTATAAGTAAATGACCAGGTATAATTGCAGTCTTTTTGCAGATTATTCAGACTCTCAGGAAGGGTGGACAAATTTCTATTTCCATAATTATGCGGAAAAATCTTAAAATACAATTCCTTCCAAACAGAACCATTCATATTCCCCTGTCCTGAACAATACTGAGTTTCTGTGTTTTGTGGGAGTGGGATTTCAACTCCATCCAACTTAGAATAAAATCGTCCCGAAACTGGGAAGTGCAGAACGTGGTATCTCACATTCAAAACTAAATAAAAGTTAGATGTAATATAACAAATTAAAAACAGCAGGAGCAGCACCACTAAAGAAATATTTAGGCCTCTCCTTTTCCATGTAGATTTGCGATCCTGATTATTTTTCCCAGGATCCCCCGATGACTCCATCTAGAAGACAGAGGGGATCGCTGGTTAGGTAAAAGAAACTCCTCATTTATTTAAAAAATAATTCTTTCCCTAAGAGACAAAAGATCAACATCAGGATAACCAAGTCAGCATCTTTTGTTTTATTTCCTAAATTTCTTAGCATATCTGCAGAGTTTAGGTGTTCAGATGTGACAACAGGAAATCCAGATGACAGCACAGCTGTCTGTGGTTTCCGAGGTTGAACACCAAGAACAAGTAGATTTCTTATTGAGGGAGTTGAATACTCTTGAACTTTCCACATAGCATAGCAGATATAACTTCCTGTGTCAGATAGGCTCGCCTTCTTCAGAATAAGAAAGGCATATACAGCAGAAATATAACCATCAACAGCCTCTATTTTCTCTACATAAGAAGTATTTTTCCATTCATCTGCGGACATTCTCTCATAATTGGGGATTGAGACTATATTCTGAAAATCCCATTTAACTGAGCTGTCCAGATCTATGTCTGCTCGTATGAAAGAGCAGGGAAGAATCACATTCTCCTCTTCCGAAGCTACCACAGTCATCTCTGCTCTCACTATGCAGTACCAACTAAGCCATGAATATACAAACCATATATACATAAAAAAGGATCTAGCCAGATGCAATCGACTGAGAATTAACCAGGCCCAAAAAGCTGCTAACAACACAATCACATGTGCTATCAATGATGCCTTACAATTTCCTATAGGGCTAGATACAGAGTATCTCTCAGCTTGGGAAACATATTTCTCAGTCTTACGCGAAGTGGGGTTTGGCAGAGGGGCAATCTTAACGCCTCCTTCTTGAATACTATGTCCTTCTTTATGCCAGATAACGGGAGCCCCCTGGGACACATGAGAATCACTGATCCCACAGGGAAGAGCTATTGTTTTTTCCTCATGGGTCCCTTTCAACGGGGATTCAATTGAATCCGCCTGTCCTTCGCTCACCAACCTCAGAAATAACAAAATCAAGAGTCGGAGATCACCCAAAGTAAACTCCATCTGCCTGAGTCTAATTTTTTTCTGATCCTTCTGGGGAAACTGAGGGTTGGCTCCCATTTCCTCTGTCTTTAGATGGGGTCTTATCCGCTGACCTTTCCTGTAAGAGAAAAGGGGAGGGATCCTGTATCAGGAGAGGAAAGTTGGGATCTAGTAACCCTAAGTTTCCACCGACAAAGATATATATATATATATATACATATATACATATATATACAGATTTTTATTTACAACCTAATTCTTGCTCCTAAATATTTCCTCTGACCCATTCTGGCTAAGTAGTCCCCGGTGCGGTTCGAGGCAGTCCAGAGAGGCCCTTGAGATTCTGACTACAGAGTCACGAGCGTTTCTTCTCCTGGACGCAACCCTCTTCCGCACTCAGCTATTACCATGCCTTATTTTCCTTTTTGGAAGAAATCAAGGAATTTCCTGGATTTCTTTTTGATAGGTGGCTGCTCTCCAGCTGGGTTGGTGGGAGGTGGATTTTGATTTTCTTTTGGAAGAGGGGGTGCTGTAGGCGGTGGAATTAGCCCTGCCTCAGAACGAAATTTCTGATAGAAAGCTCCATTGTGTTTAAATACCAGGGAGCGATCAAGAGGAAGTGGCACCCTGATCATCAATGGTCTGGTGACCATCAGAGGCCTACCCTGGCTGTTTTCCAGCCTGAGGGACTGAGCCAGTGGTTTGATGCCTGTACTGCTCTCCCCCCTCCGGCGAATCTCCTTCAGAGTGCAATTAACAGTTACCCACTCTCTCGCAGCGGACAGCAATCTGACAGAAAATTGCCATGTATACAGGTCCAGAACTGTAAGAGACGGGGGAGTATCGGTCACTATAGTCTGAAGAGGGGGTCTTGTGCCCTCCGTCACCCAATCCACACCAAAAGCCTGGAACGGCACGAACAGCTCAACCTTCGGGGTCCTGGAGGACGAACTGTGACAATGCAAAATCTCACCGTCCATCAGAGCAGACAGGGAGATCATGTGTTGATGTTTGTCCACCACAATCACCGTAGAAGCCCGCATATAAGGAAACACCTCAGCAGGACGGTGAATAAGGCGAGGAAAAATACTTTCAGGAGCCGTATCGGAGATTGACTCCCTATATGCTAACAGGGGAAATTGCGTTTCCTTAAATGTTCCCCAGTAAATCCCTGATGCTCGGTAAAAAGTCAGCAGAAGCGGGACCCAGACCACAATATTAGGTCCACACAGGTGGACTCCATTCAAAGTGGTCGAACAGCAAGTGGAATCAGCATCCACATGGTGATCATGTCTCGCAATGTCATACAGAGCAGCTTTGCCTTCAAAGCAGGCCCGACAAATGGCTAATTTCGCACAATGAGCCGTTTCATACCCTCGGGCATGTAAACCAAAGTTGCGAATTATACCCTGCTCATCAACAACCATGACTTTTTTCTGATCAGGAGGCCTGCTTTGACGCAGACCTATCCAGGTGACATGAAAAACACGGTGCAACTCAGGCACCGGGATCTTAAAATGAGAAGGAACATCCTTCTGTAGCTTGGGCTCACATAAGGCACAGGTGCCCGGGAGATAAGAAGTCCATTTAAATGGACCTTCCACACCAGGGTACGCAGTCCCCAGCCAAATGTCATTCAAAGCCCTAGCACTCAACACCAGACATCCTCTAATAAAAGGGTTAAATCCAGATAGGTCAGTCATCATTGAGATTTAGTAACCTGGGAAATGTGGACAGATAATCCGTTATCTAATCCTACCAAATTTCCTTGTATTGAGGTTACCGTAAATTCTCCTATGAGATTGGTTCCCAACTGTTTTCTACCTTGATGTAACCACACTCGATCCCCGATCCGCAAAGACACAGGAACCAGATCAAAGGGGGGAGCATGCGAAGACAGTCTGGGAAGACTCAAATGTCGGTTTATTAGGGCCAGGCCTGAAGGAGTGTCCCAGGTTTTCTGAACTGTGGACACAATAAAATCCTTAACTGTCCTAACTGCTCGTTCTGCAACACCGTTAGTGTTAGACTTATAAGCTGTTGAGAAGAGGTGCTGAACAGATAACTGTTCCAACACCTTCTGTACGTCGACATTCTTAAAATGTGTGGCATTGTCAGTGCGCAGAGAGGAGGCCTGCTTCCGACAGGAGAAAAATTGAGCCAGTGAGGTTGCCACAGACAAACCTGTTGCTCATCTCCATAGGTACTGACTGAGTCCTCCATGACTGGTGAGGTCTAATGGGGACCAGGAGCCCTTTTATGGAGTAGTTTAGTCCAACCCAAATACTCTAAGCCGCGTCCGGAACGTATTTAAGCGGAAATTCTAAACCTATACCTTGTTTTCCCAATACAGAAACGGTAGTATGCTACACCTTTTGCATCTACGGAGTCGAGGAAGTAGGTACGTATCGCTGGACACCGGTCACGCGGCCCGGTGTCCCATCTGGGGTGCCATGATGAATACCCGCCCTATAAGAGGTATTGCCAGAAAAACGCTTCAAGCTAAGATCAATGATGTCTAAGGACCGAGGTCCCACCTATGCTGGATCCACTCATAACTCATCCACACTTCCTCACGCATGCACTCTCTTCAACTTACCTTGAATCAGGTGTCAGCGAGGAAGAAGTAAAAATGAATGGGTAAAAAATTGAGTAAAAAATAATAGAAAAAAAATGATAGAGGATACTGGGTGACTTTTTAAGGGATTTTATTACATAACACGGAGCATAACAAGAAAATAACTCTTTATTAATGCATCATCTAGGTTCCTGTTGCCAGATGAGTGACATCAATACCTCCGGTACTCAGACTGAGTGAGAAACGTAAAAGGTTTTTCAAATGTATTATCCGGGTGCCTGATGCCAGATAAGTATCATCAAAAACCTCGGTTACTCGGACTCAGTGAGAAACACAAAATATTCTATTAATGTATTATCTGGGTGCCTGATGCCAGATAAGTACCACCAAAAAAACCCTGGTTACTCGGACTCAGTGAGAAACGTAAAAGGTTTTATCAATGCATCATCCGGGTGCCTGTTGCCAGATAAGTAACATCAAAAAACCTTGGTTACTCGGACTGAGTGAGAACGAAGGAGGATTTAGCTGCAACACTGCACCAGCGATAAAGCTCTCTATGGAGTTTCTCGGAGTGGTGCAGCAGAAACAGCAAAGAGTCAAAGTCTTGTGCCCCGGGGTGAATGACTGTATCTAGACCAAACGGGTTAGATACCTATCCCTGTCACCACCGAGGAGCACTGAATTTTGGACTCATATTTATACTTGAATTTGTACGGAGAATCTGCACCTGTGAGCATGAAACCACAAAAACTCAAACACTCATCTTTTGATGTATATTAGCTGGCTCAAAGCCAGGATCACAGAGCTGAAAATCTAATCTTTTGATGTAGAACAGCTGGCTTATAGCCAGGATCATAGAGCTGAAGGTAGACATTCACAGCATATACAAACATCAACTTAGCTTTCTCAAAATCAAAGGCAGACATTTTAAGTAGATCACACCATTTTGTTCTAAATCAGTTTAACTTTTTTCACATGCAGTTTTAACAGTTTACAACGATATTTGGGCATTACTTTCTGGTTTTACACAATCATAGCTGTTTTCACCTTTAAATGACCCCAATCCCTCAACAGTAACCAGGATCTATGTTTCCACCCTCACCATGGTAACCAGGATCTATGTTTTGCTACCCTCGCTATGGTAACCAGGATCTACGTTACTACCCTCACCGTGGTAACCAGGATCTACGTTCCTACCCTCACCATGGTAACCAGGATCTACGTTCCTACCCTCACCATGGTAGCCTGGATCTATGTTCCTACCCTCACCATGGTAGCCAGGATCTACGTTCCTACCCTCACCATGGTAACCAGGATCTACGTTCCTACCCTCACCATGGTAACCAGGATCTATGTTCTCACCCTCACCATGGTAACCAGGATCTACGTTCCTAACCTCACCATGGTAACCATGATTTACGTTCCTACCCTCACCATGGTAACCAGGATCTACGTTCCTACCCTCACCATGGTAACCAGGACCTACGTTCCTACCCTCACCATGGTAACCAGGATCTACGTTCCTACCCTCACCATGGTAGCCAGGATCTACGTTCCTACCCTCACCATGGTAACCAGGATCTACGTTCCTACCCTCACCTCGGTAACCAGAATCTACGTTCCTACCCTCACCATGGTAACAAGGATCTACGTTCCTACCCTCACCATGGTAACCAGGATCTACGTTCAATCCTCACCATGGTAACCAGGACCTACGTTCCTACCCTCACCATGGTAACCAGGATCTACGTTCCTACCCTCACCATGGTAGCCAGGATCTACGTTCCTACCCTCACCATGGTAACCAGGATCTACGTTT
>CACRXE010000015.1:47551-100307 GCA_902685375.1 Neostethus bicornis
TTCCTACCCTCACCATGGTAGCCAGGATCTACGTTCCTACCCTCACCATGGTAACCAGGATCTACGTTCCTAACCTCACCATGGTAACCATGATTTACGTTCCTACCCTCACCATGGTAACCAGGATCTACGTTCCTAACCTCACCATGGTAACCATGATTTACGTTCCTACCCTCACCACGGTAACCAGGAACTACGTTCCTAACCTCACCATGGTAACCATGATTTACGTTCCTACCCTCACCATGGTAACCAGGATCTACGTTCCTACCCTCAACATGGTAACCAGGATCTACGTTCCTACCCTCACCATGGTAACCAGGATCTACGTTCCTACCCTCACCATGGTAGCCAGGATCTACATTCCTACCCTCACCATGGTAACCAGGATCTACGTTCCTACCCTCACCATGGTAACCAGAATCTACGTTCCTACCCTCACCATGGTAGCCTGGATCTACTTTCCTACCCTCACCATGGTAACCAGGATCTACGTTCAATCCTCAACATGGTAACCAGGATCTACGTTCCTACCCTCACCATGGTAACCAGGATCTACGTTCAAACCTCAACATGGTAACCAGGATCTACGTTCCTACCCTCACCATGGTAGCCAGGATCTACGTTCCTACCCTCACCATGGTAACCAGGATCTACGTTCCTACCCTCACCATGATAACGAGGATCTACGTTCCTACCCTCACCATGGTAACCAGGATCTAAGTTCCTACCCTCACCATGGTAACCAGGATCTACATTCAATCCTCAACATGGTAACCAGGATCTACGTTCCTACCCTCACCATAGTAGCCAGGATCTACGTTCCTACCCACACCATGGTAACCACGATCTACGTTCCTACCCTCACCATGGTAACCAGGATCTACGTTCCTACCCTCACCATGGTAGCCAGGATCTACGTTCCTACCCTCACCATGGTAACCAGGATCTACGTTCTTAACCTCACCATGGTAACCAGGATTTATGTTCCTACCCTCACCATGGTAACCAGGATCTACGTTCCTACACTCACCATGGTAGCCAGGATCTACGTTCTTACCCTCACCATGGTAACCAGGATCTACGTTTCTACCCTCACCATGGTAGTCTGGATCTACGTTCCTACCCTCACCATGGTAACCAGGATCTACGTTCCTATCCTCACCATGGTAACCAGGATCTATGTTCTCACCCTCACCATGGGAACCAGGATCTACGTTCCTACCCTCACCATGGTAACCAGGACCTACGTTCCTACCCTCACCGTGGTAACCAGGATCTACGTTCCTACCCTCACCATGGTAGCCAGGATCTACATTCCTACCCTCACCATGGTAACCAGGATCTACGTTCCTACCATCACCATGGTAACCAGGATCTATGTTCTCACCCTCACCATGGTAACCAGGATCTACGTTCCTACCCTCACCATGGTAGTCTGGATCTACGTTCCTACCCTCATCATGGTAACCAGGATCTACGTTCCTATCCTCACCATGGTAACCAGGATCTATGTTCTCACCCTCACCATGGTAACCAGGATCTACGTTCCTACCCTCACCATGGTAACCAGGACCTACGTTCCTACCCTCGACATGGTAACCAGGATCTACGTTCCTACCCTCACCATGGTAGCCAGGATCTACGTTCCTACCCTCACCACTGTAACCAGGATCTACCTTCCTACCCACACCATGGTAACCAGGATCTATGTTCTCACCCTCACCATGGTAGCCAGGATCTACGTTCCTACCCTCACCATAGTAGCCAGGATCTACGTTCCTACCCTCACCATGGTAACCAGGATCTACGTTCCTACCCTCACCACTGTAACCAGGATCTACGTTCCTACCCTCACCATGGTAACCAGGATCTATGTTCTCACCCTCACCATGGTAACCAGGATCTACCTTCCTACCCACACCATGGTAACCAGGATCTACCTTCCTACCCTCACCATGGTAACCAGGATCTACGTTCAATTCTCAACATGGTAGCCAGGATCTACGTTTCTACCCTCACCATGGTAACCAGGATTTACGTTCCTAAACTCACCATGGTAACCAGGATCTACATTCCTACCCTCACCATGGTAACCAGGACCTACGTTCCTACTCTCACCATAGTAACCAGGTTCTACGTTCCTACCCTCACCATGGTAGCCAGGATCTACGTTCCTACACTCACCATAATAACGAGGATCTGCGTTCCTACCCTCACCATGGTAACCAGGATCTAAGTTCCTACCCTCACCATGGTAACCAGAATCTACGTTCCTACCCTCACCATGGTAGCCTGGATCTACTTTCCTACCCATCACCATGGTAACCAGGATCTATGTTCCTACCCTCACCATGGTAGCCAGGATCTACGTTTCTACCCTCACCATGGTAACCAGGATCTACGTTCCTACCCTCACCATGGTAACCAGGATCTACGTTCCTACCCTCACCATGGTAACCAGGATCTACGTTCAATCCTCAAATTGGTAACCAGGATCTACGTTCCTACCCTCACCATGGTAACCAGGATCTACGTTCCCACCCTCACCATGGTAACCAGGATCTACGTTCCTACCCTCACCATGGTAGCCAGGATCTACGTTTCTACCCTCACCATGGTAACCAGGATCTACGTTCCCACCCTCACCATGGTAACCAGGATCTACGTTCCTACCCTCACCATGGTAACCAGGATCTACGTTCAATCCTCAAATTGGTAACCAGGATCTACGTTCCTACCCTCACCATGGTAACCAGGATCTACGTTCCCACCCTCACCATGGTAACCAGGATCTACGTTCCTACCCTCACCCTGGTAACCAGGATCTACGTTCCTACCCTCACCATGGTAACCAGGATCTACGTTCCTACCCTCACCATGGTAACCAGGATCTACGTTCCCACCCTCACCATGGTAACCAGGATCTACGTTCCTACCCTCACCATGGTAACCAGGATCTAAGTTCCTACCCTCACCATGGTAACCAGGATCTAAGTTCCTACCCTCACCATGGAAACCAGGATCTACATTCAATACTCAACATGGTAACCAGGATCTACGTTCCTACCCTCACCATAGTAGCAAGGATCTACGTTCTTACCCTCACCATGGTAACCAGGATCAACGTTTCTACCCTCACCATGGTAACCAGGATCTACGTTCCTACCCTTACCATGGTAGTCTGGATATACGTTCCTACCATCACCATGGTAGCCAGGATCTACGTTCCTACCCTCACCATGGTAACCAGGAACTACGTTCCTACCCTCACCATGGTAGCCAGGATCTACGTTCCTACCCTCACCATGGTAGCCAGGATCTACATTCCTACCCTCACCATGGTAACCAGGATCTACGTTCCTACCCTCATCATGGTAACCAGGATCTACGTTCCTACCCTCATCATGGTAACCAGGACCTACGTTCCTAACCTCACCATGGTAACCTTGACCTACGTTCCTAACCTCACCATGCTAACCAGGATCTACGTTCCTACCCTCACCATGGTAGCCAGGATCTACGTTCCTACCCTCACCATGGTAGCCTGGATCTATGTTCCTACCTCACCATAGTAACCTGGATCTACGTTCCTACCCTCACCATGGTAGCCAGGATCTACGTTCCTACCCTCACCATGGTAACCAGGATCTACGTTCCTACACTCCCCATGGTAGCCAGGATCTACGTTCCTACCCTCACCATGGTAACCAGGATCTACGTTCCTACCTCACCATAGTAACCTGGATCTACGTTCCTACCCTCACCATGGTAGGCAGGATCTACGTTCCTACCCTCACCATGGTAACCAGGATCTATGTTCTCACCCTCACCATGGTAACCAGGATCTACCTTCCTACCCACACCATGCTAACCAGGATCTACCTTCCTACCCTCACCATGGTAACCAGGATCTAAGTTCTTACCCTCACCATGGTAACCAGGATCTACGTTCAATCCTCAACATGGTAACCAGGATCTACGTTCCTACTCTCACCATGGTAACCAAGATCTACGTTCCTACCCTCATCATGGTAACCAGGACCTACGTTCCTAACCTCACCATGGTAACCAGGATCTACGTTCCTACCTCACCATAGTAACCTGGATCTACGTTCCTACCCTCACCATGGTAACCAGGATCTACATTCCTACCCTCACCATGGTAACCAGGACCTACGTTCCTACTCTCACCATGGTAACCAAGATCTACGTTCCTACCCTCATCATGGTAACCAGGACCTACGTTCCTAACCTCACCATGGTAACCAGGATCTACGTTCCTACCTCACCATAGTAACCTGGATCTACGTTCCTACCCTCACCATGGTAACCAGGATCTACGTTCCTACCTCACCATAGTAACCAGGATCTACGTTCCTAACCTCACCATAGTAGCCGATCTACGTTCCTACCCTCACCATGGTAACCAGGATTCACGTTCCCACCCTCACCATGGTAACCAGGACCTACGTTCCTAACCTCACCATAGTAGCCGATCTACGTTCCTACCCTCACCATGGTAACCAGGATCTACGTTCCTAACCTCACCATAGTAGCCGATCTACGTTCCTACCCTCACCATGGTAACCAGGATCTACGTTCCTACCCTCATCATGGTAACCTTGACCTACGTTCCTACCCTCACCATGGTAACCAGGATCTACGTTCCTACCCTCACCATGGTAACCAGGATCTACGTTCCTACCTCACCATAGTAACCTGGATCTACGTTCCTACCCTCACCATGGTAGCCAGGATCTACGTTCCTACCCTCACCACTGTAACCAGGATCTACCTTCCTACCCACACCATGGTAACCAGGATCTATGTTCTCACCCTCACCATGGTAGCCAGGATCTACGTTCCTACCCTCACCATGGTAGCCAGGATCTACGTTCCTACCCTCACCATAGTAGCCAGGATCTACGTTCCTACCCTCACCATGGTAACCAGGATCTACCTTCCTACCCACACCATGGTAACCAGGATCTACCTTCCTACCCTCACCATGGTAACCAGGATCTACGTTCAATCCTCAACATGGTAGCCAGGATCTACGTTTCTACCCTCACCATGGTAACCAGGAATTACGTTCCTAAACTCACCATGGTAACCAGGATCTACATTCCTACCCTCACCATGGTAACCAGGACCTACGTTCCTACTCTCACCATAGTAACCAGGTTCTACGTTGCTACCCTCACCAGGGTAGCCAGGATCTACGTTCCTACCCTCACCATAATAACGAGCCTCTGCGTTCCTACCCTCACCATGGTAACCAGGATCTAAGTTCCTACCCTCACCATGGTAACCAGAATCTACGTTCCTACCCTCACCATGGTAGCCTGGATCTACTTTCCTACCCTCACCATGGTAACCAGGATCTATGTTCCTACCCTCACCATGGTAGCCAAGATCTACGTTTCTACCCTCACCATGGTAACCAGGATCTACGTTCCTACCCTCACCATGGTAACCAGGATCTACGTTCCTACCCTCACCATGGTAACCAGGATCTACGTTCAATCCTCAAATTGGTAACCAGGATCTACGTTCCTACCCTCACCATGGTAACCAGGATCTACGTTCCTACCCTCACCACTGTAACCAGGATCTACGTTCCTACCCTCACCATGGTAACCAGGATCTATGTTCTCACCCTCACCATGGTAACCAGGATCTACCTTCCTACCCACACCATGGTAACCAGGATCTACCTTCCTACCCTCACCATGGTAACCAGGATCTACGTTCAATCCTCAACATAGTAGCCAGGATCTACGTTTCTACCCTCACCATGGTAACCAGGATTTACGTTCCTAAACTCACCATGGTAACCAGGATCTACATTCCTACCCTCACCATGGTAACCAGGACCTACGTTCCTACTCTCACCATAGTAACCAGGTTCTACGTTGCTACCCTCACCAGGGTAGCCAGGATCTGCGTTCCTACCCTCACCATAATAACGAGGATCTGCGTTCCTACCCTCACCATGGTAACCAGGATCTAAGTTCCTACCCTCACCATGGTAACCAGAATCTACGTTCCTACCCTCACCATGGTAGCCTGGATCTACTTTCCTACCCTCACCATGGTAACCAGGATCTATGTTCCTACCCTCACCATGGTAGCCAGGATCTACGTTTCTACCCTCACCATGGTAACCAGGATCTACGTTCCTACCCTCACCATGGTAACCAGGATCTACGTTCCTACCCTCACCATGGTAACCAGGATCTACGTTCCTACCCTCACCATGGTAACCACGATCTACGTTTCTACCCTCACCCTGGTAACAAGGATCTACGTTCCCACCCTCACCATGGTAACCAGGATCTACGTTCCTACCCTCACCATGGTAACCAGGATCTATGTTCCTATCCTCACCATGGTAACCAGGATCTAAGTTCCTACCCTCACCATGGTAACCAGGATCTACATTCAATACTCAACATGGTAACCAGGATCTACGTTCCTACCCTCACCCTGGTAACCAGGATCTACGTTCCTACCCTCACCATGGTAACCAGGACCTACGTTCCTACCCTCACCATGGTAGCCAGGATCTACGTTCCTACCCTCACCATGGTAACCAGGATCTATGTTCTCACCCTCACCATGGTAACCAGGATCTACGTTCCTACCCTCATCATGGTAACCAGGACCTACGTTCCTAACCTCACCATGGTAACCTTGACCTACGTTCCTACCCTTACCATGGTAGTCTGGATATACGTTCCTACCCTCACCATGGTAACCAGGATCTACGTTCCTACCCTCACCATGGTAACCAGGATCTACGTTCCTACCTCACCATAGTAACCTGGATCTACGTTCCTACCCTCACCATGGTAGCCAGGATCTACGTTCCTACCCTCACCATGGTAACCAGGATCTACGTTCCTACCCTCACCATGGTAACCAGGATCTACGTTCCTACCTCACCATAGTAACCTGGATCTACGTTCCTACCCTCACCATGGTAGCCAGGATCTACGTTCCTACCCTCACCATGGTAACCAGGATCTATGTTCTCACCCTCACCATGGTAACCAGGATCTACCTTCCTACCCACACCATGCTAACCAGGATCTACCTTCCTACCCTCACCATGGTAACCAGGATCTAAGTTCTTACCCTCACCATGCTAACCCGGATCTACGTTCAATCCTCAACATGGTAACCAGGATCTACGTTCCTACTCTCACCATGGTAACCAGGATCTACATTCCTACCCTCACCATGGTAACCAGGACCTACGTTCCTACTCTCACCATGGTAACCAAGATCTACGTTCCTACCCTCATCATGGTAACCAGGACCTACGTTCCTAACCTCACCATGGTAACCAGGATCTACGTTCCTACCTCACCATAGTAACCAGGATCTACGTTCCTAGCCTCACCATAGTAGCCGATCTACGTTCCTACCCTCACCATGGTAACCAGGATTCACGTTCCCACCCTCACCATGGTAACCAGGATTTACGTTCCTACCCTCATCATGGTAACCAGGACCTACGTTCCTAACCTCACCATGGTAACCTTGACCTACGTTCCTACCCTCACCATGGTAACCAGGATCTACGTTCCTACCCTCACCATAGTAGCAAGGATCTACGTTCTTACCCTCACCATGGTAACCAGGATCAACGTTTCTACCCTCACCATGGTAACCAGGATCTACGTTCCTACCCTTACCATGGTAGTCTGGATATACGTTCCTACCATCACCATGGTAGCCAGGATCTACGTTCCTACCCTCACCATGGTAACCAGGATCTACGTTCCTACCCTCACCATGGTAGCCAGGATCTACATTCCTACCCTCACCATGGTAACCAGGATCTACGTTCCTACCCTCATCATGGTAACCAGGACCTACGTTCCTAACCTCACCATGGTAACCAGAATCTACGTTCCTACCCTCACCATGGTAGCCTGGATCTACTTTCCTACCCTCACCATGGTAACCAGGATCTATGTTCCTACCCTCACCATGGTAGCCAGGATCTACGTTTCTACCCTCACCATGGTAACCAGGATCTACGTTCCTACCCTCACCATGGTAACCAGGATCTACGTTCCTACCCTCACCATGGTAACCAGGATCTACGTTCCTACCCTCACCATGGTAACCACGATCTACGTTTCTACCCTCACCCTGGTAACAAGGATCTACGTTCCCACCCTCACCATGGTAACCAGGATCTACGTTCCTACCCTCACCATGGTAACCAGGATCTATGTTCCTATCCTCACCATGGTAACCAGGATCTAAGTTCCTACCCTCACCATGGTAACCAGGATCTACATTCAATATTCAACATGGTAACCAGGATCTACGTTCCTACCCTCACCCTGGTAACCAGGATCTACGTTCCTACCCTCACCATGGTAACCAGGACCTACGTTCCTACCCTCACCATGGTAGCCAGGATCTACGTTCCTACCCTCACCATGGTAACCAGGATCTATGTTCTCACCCTCACCATGGTAACCAGGATCTACGTTCCTACCCTCACCATGGTAACCAGGACCTACGTTCCTAACCTCACCATGGTAACCTTGACCTACGTTCCTACCCTTACCATGGTAGTCTGGATATACGTTCCTACCCTCACCATGGTAACCAGGATCTACGTTCCTACCCTCACCATGGTAACCAGGATCTACGTTCCTACCTCACCATAGTAACCTGGATCTACGTTCCTACCCTCACCATGGTAGCCAGGATCTACGTTCCTACCCTCACCATGGTAACCAGGATCTACGTTCCTACCCTCACCATGGTAACCAGGATCTACGTTCCTACCTCACCATAGTAACCTGGATCTACGTTCCTACCCTCACCATGGTAGCCAGGATCTACGTTCCTACCCTCACCATGGTAACCAGGATCTATGTTCTCACCCTCACCATGGTAACCAGGATCTACCTTCCTACCCACACCATGCTAACCAGGATCTACCTTCCTACCCTCACCATGGTAACCAGGATCTAAGTTCTTACCCTCACCATGCTAACCCGGATCTACGTTCAATCCTCAACATGGTAACCAGGATCTACGTTCCTACTCTCACCATGGTAACCAGGATCTACATTCCTACCCTCACCATGGTAACCAGGACCTACGTTCCTACTCTCACCATGGTAACCAGGATCTACGTTCCTACCTCACCATAGTAACCAGGATCTACGTTCCTAACCTCACCATAGTAGCCGATCTACGTTCCTACCCTCACCATGGTAACCAGGATTCACGTTCCCACCCTCACCATGGTAACCAGGATTTACGTTCCTACCCTCATCATGGTAACCAGGACCTACGTTCCTAACCTCACCATGGTAACCTTGACCTACGTTCCTACCCTCACCATGGTAACCAGGATCTACGTTCCTACCCTTACCATGGTAGTCTGGATATACGTTCCTACCATCACCATGGTAGCCAGGATCTACGTTCCTACCCTCACCATGGTAACCAGGATCTACGTTCCTACCCTCACCATGGTAGCCAGGATCTACATTCCTACCCTCACCATGGTAACCAGGATCTACGTTCCTACACTCCCCATGGTAGCCAGGATCTACGTTCCTACCCTCACCATGGTAACCAGGACCTACGTTCCTAACCTCACCATGGTAACCAGGATCTACGTTCCTACCTCACAATAGTAACCTGGATCTACGTTCCTACCCTCACCATGGTAACCAGGATCTACGTTCCTACCTCACCATAGTAACCAGGATCTACGTTCCTAACCTCACCATAGTAGCCGATCTACGTTCCTACCCTCACCATGGTAACCAGGATTCACGTTCCCACCCTCACCATGGTAACCAGGACCTACGTTCCTAACCTCACCATAGTAGCCGATCTACGTTCCTACCCTCACCATGGTAACCAGGATCTACGTTCCTAACCTCACCATAGTAGCCGATCTACGTTCCTACCCTCACCATGGTAACCAGGATCTACGTTCCTACCCTCATCATGGTAACCTTGACCTACGTTCCTACCCTCACCATGGTAACCAGGATCTACGTTCCTACCCTCACCATGGTAACCAGGATCTACGTTCCTACCTCACCATAGTAACCTGGATCTACGTTCCTACCCTCACCATGGTAGCCAGGATCTACGTTCCTACCCTCACCACTGTAACCAGGATCTACCTTCCTACCCACACCATGGTAACCAGGATCTATGTTCTCACCCTCACCATGGTAGCCAGGATCTACGTTCCTACCCTCACCATGGTAGCCAGGATCTACGTTCCTACCCTCACCATAGTAGCCAGGATCTACGTTCCTACTGTCGAACAGGCGTGGCCTGTTTCTATGATGGAATGCCTGGATGCTTTTTCTTATTCTTTATATTATTATTTTACTTAGATATTAGAAACTATTATGTTATGCCTAGATATTAGAACTCTTATGTATTGTTTAATTATTATTATTTACTTATATATGAAGGACTTTGTGTTTCTTTTATGCTTTTTATTTTGATTTATTCTTTATGTTGGAATGTTCTTTGTAAGATATCAAATGGTTTTTGGGTGATCATTTCAAGAAACCAAATATCTTTGTGTTACTGGGGAAGCCATCCTGTGCTGTAAGGGAGGGGTTGAGCTGACAGCTTCCAAAATGTGAGGTTAAGTTGAGGTCAATGGTCAGTTTATTCCTTGGGTCAACAGGTGTCGCTAAGGTCAGAAATTGTCAGTGAGAGAGGAAAATTAGAGCTAGAAGCACCTGCCTCTGGTATGTGACGCCACACTTTGTATAAAAACTCTGATGTGACGCGACGGAACTCGGCTTAAAAACTCAAGAGTCCGTGTGCGAGGGAGTAGGTTAGGGACAGGCAACCTCGACAGATCGGCTTAGGATCGGAGGTTTGGATAGTAGGGACTGGTTAGGACTTAGTTAATTTTTTGGAATAGTATAGACCACCATGGGCACAGGGTGGCAATTCTTTTAGAATAATTTGTTAAGATTGTAACTTGTTAAATTTGAATAAAGTTTTTGTGTGCGTAATAACATCTGTGTCAAGGCGTTTTCCTTGTACAGTCATTTCTTATCCCCCAGACCCAATATAGGTGCTGAGCAACTATTCTGGCGCATGGTTGAATCAGCTCTGCAGGATCGAGGGTGCTTTGGTCTGATTCAAGGTAAGCTTCTGAATTTTAGAAATCAAATCTGAATGAAGCTTATTTAAATGCTAAAACACGAGTAACGAGTGATTGATCTCCAGGTCGATTTGTTAATTTCGAGTTATAGACCTGCTCTGCAGCTTTTGTTCCTGGTAAAAGGTATGCAGAGAAATTAATAAAGAAATACATTTTTTAATAGAACGGGTAGTGAGGTTTTAGGCAAGAACCGCGCGCGCTCAGTTCGTCATGGCGACCACGAAGGGACCATATTCTTAATGTGAATATTGTCCAGCGGCATTAATAAAAGAACCTTTTTTGCGTGAAGTCTAGCTGATGATCTATTTGTTCCCTCCACCCCGTGGAGACAAACGGGCTAGTGGGTTTAGAGTGGTGTTAAGAGTAATTATTCGGGGATACCTGGAAGTTACCTCCTCTAAAATTTATGCTCACAAAATTATTATCTCCTGTTATTCACTGCTGAAGGTTATAGCCAAATAAAAACCCGGTTGAGGGCCTGAGCAGGGTAAGTATACTTCTACGTCTTTTAAACCTCACAGAAGGGCTGGCAAAAACAACAGCAGTTTGAAAACATGGATGAAGACGGGTCTGTGTATAATTATGTAAGTACACCGAGTAGACCATTTTCTGTAAACCCAGATTTTCTTGTTGAACCGTGTTTGAATGATTCTGAGGAAAGGTGGGAAGGAGCGGCATGTCCGCTCCTCTCCACCGTCTCCCCTTCGGGGGAGAGCTCAGCTCAGAGTTTTAGTAAACTCAGGATTGGACCTGATTCTCGGCCTTTATTGATCGGGAAGAAAGGCAATCTCTGGGTTTATGAACATCCGAATTTTAGGTTTATCGATCTCCCTAGTTCAGAAAAAGTAGATATTTTAAATCCTGCCCGCGCAGGTTCCATCCACCCCGAGGTAGGGTCATTATTAAAAGACAGGTGGCCCAGGGAATTAGCGGAGTGTTATACGGTCACTGCTCTGAAAAATAAATCTGATAATCAGGAAGAACCAGGAGTTCATTTGTGTCCTATACCAGAGGGAAATATCCTTAACGTGGAATTTTCCTCCCGCGATTCCGTTTGGAGTTCGCGCAGAGCGGAAGAGTATTTATTTAATACTCTTCTGGGTGCGTTAAAATTTTCGGTTAATAAAGAAGTGGTTACCACCTTGTATGGATGTGGTGTTTTTAATTATAGTGTTAATGAAGTAGCACGGGCTTTAGCTAGAGCGGTAAGGATGCAGCCAGAAAAAAAGATTCATCTGGTTGTCCAGGACCGTCAGGAAGGAGAGCAGGTTCTGAAAACTTTGCAGTTTTTAGAGCGTACTCCCCTAACCGGGTTAGGCTCTAGTGAGGGGAGTTTGAGTAGCACTGGGAAATTCAGGGAGAAATCGTTTTCTTCTCCTAGAAGTGATGTAGTTCTATCTTTGGATACTGGCGATGTTGTACCCCGGGTGGGTAACCCGTGTCTTCTTCCGGCTGCCTCGGTGGAGACTGGGGTAGAGGTAGTTTCTTCCGTGAAAGCAGAAGATTTGGATGCAATGTCAGGGAAGGAGTCAGAGAAGTTTTCATCTTCTCCGTTAAATGATAATGTAGGCAAATATTCTCCTGAGTTCAATCCGTTTATTATTCAGAGTCCTAGGGGTAGTTGGACTATATTTCTCACCACAATGACGGTTAAAAATATTTTGGAAAAAACTCCTCTTTTAGGAATAATTCAACCTTACCAACAAAATAATTTGGAACAAGCACCTGCTTATTTAGCGGGGCTCAGAAGCGCTCTGACAAAAAATGTTGTTAATGCCATGTTAAATCGAGCACGGGCGTCACCCTATATGATCCATCAGGAGGAGCCCGCGTCTAACTTTCCTGACCACCCGACTGTTTTTTGGATACAGGTGTTAAATGTTAAAACTGTGAAAAATCTCATAGTTGCTAGTAGGAAACTAGCTGCTGAAGGGCGTGTTGTGTTACTGAATTTGAGGTGGTCGGGGAGACTTGATGGGATTCCTAATCTGGATATATGGCGAATTGTGGTTGAGGAATTGACTCATGACTTTCCGGTAGGATCAGAGATCATAATAAATTTACTTAATTACTCTGCAGTTCAACAATTTGGTCAATTAATTGAAGATCCTAATGCATCCACATCTGTTGCTTTAAATTCAGAACCAGCGCAAGGGCTTTCTCCATTCGGCTCTCAGTCGGGGGAGAGGCAGTTTTATTCTGATGAACCAGAACCAACTTCTGATTCAAGATCCTCCAGAACAGGAAATAGAGGATGAGGAATGGGAAAAGAGACCTTATACGGGTTATGATGCTACGCGCCTTTCAATTGAGGCTGCTAAACAAGGACTCACATCAAAACAGGTTCGGGAACTTCCTGGTCTGTCTACCTCGTATAAGAATGCACATTTTAGAGCTGGATTTGATTATTTTAAAGAGCAGTGTGTTAAAAGGGATCGATCAGTAGAAAAACAGAATCGTATGACGCAACAACCATTTGAGTTAATGCCTAGTCTCTCTGAATTCTATCCTACAGAGAGGCACGCGTTTCACATTGAACAACCTGTTGAGCGCGGGTGTGAGGATTCACACTTAAGGTGGCAAAAGAGTTTTACTGGTGCTCCTGCGTGTGTAGAAACGTCAGGTTGTTACAGACCAGTCTCTGGTTATCATTGTGCTTTGAATGATGTCATTCCCGTTAAGCACAAGGGTGAACAGACTGGTCATTTCCTGCAGAGGGTGGTAGAGAATATAGGAGGAAATAAATACGCGTTAGACGATTCTATGGTCACTGCGTTTTTGAAAGCTCAGCGTAAATTAGAAATTCCAGATGGTCTTAGGGCTAGTGATATGCTGGTTGATAAGGTTAGCATGCCAGGGGAAGACTCAATGGAAAGGCTTAAAGAGCAGCTAGCTAAATCAGTTCGTTCCGGAGACATGTCACTTTTCCAGGCTATGACTATACTCCGATCTAAAGGAGCTAACGTGAAGTGTCAAGAGAGACTTTTATTAGCTTGACCTGACACTATGGAGATGGTCTCTAGCTGGGAGGAGTGGGATGCTAGTACCATGACTTCAAAATTAAGAGCCTGGGATAAATTAGCGTTAATGAAAGCGCAGAAAAGAATAGAAAATAGGGGATCTGATCGTAGACCTTCATTATATCAGCCTCCTCCTAATATGTCGCGACAGCAGTCTTATCAGACACAAACCCAGAATGGGGGTAAAGTGTATAAGAGTGTTTAGTCGGGGGACGGGAAGCGCCCTCCGAGGCCCACGATGCCTCCGGAGGTTTTAAAGCGTCTTCCTCAGGGGGAGAGGGATGCCTCCGTCGAGAGGCTCCAAGAGTGGCAGAGGGAGTACGAGCCCGAAGCCTACGAGGTTAAGCATGAATAAACAGAAATTTTATGAGGAGCGATTGTTGAAAACCTCCTCAAAATCATAGAAATTAACGGAAAATTCTGGGTTGAAGTTTAAGGGTGAAAACCCCCTGTATCCGTTTGATACAGGAGCCTCGACCATATAAAATCTACAGTGCACTCCTCGGACGTGTTTATACGAGGGTCATTGTAAAATTAGCAGACGGCTTATATAGACACGTAAATTTATATAAAAAATTACAATTGTAAAAAATTGTGTTAGGCACAGTTCATTTTTTGGCCTCTTGTGATCTGATTTATGTTGGCTGATCTGACACGGAGTTTTCTGACATTTCGGATCGGGACTGCGTATGGATCAGGAGGGGACCAAAACAGAACGGTATGAATTTAAAAAGTCAGAGTAAAATTGTCAATATTCGTGGAGATTTAATTTCTATGTGAGATGTTTTTTCTATTTAAATAATGTAATATTTATAATAAATTGACCATGTTCATAATAATATAGTTTTAGATTTATTTAATAATGGTCGCTGCTCTGGGAACAGAAATTGAGATCAATCACTCGCTCGTGGGAATATGTTGCTAAGCGCCTTGGGGAGGGGGAAAAGTGAGATAGGAGTAAGTCCGCCAGGTTACATTTGGACTTTAAAAATGAACTAAATTTTTTTTTTTTTTAATTATTATTATTTTTTCTGATGATTGTGTTATATGTGTATTTAGAGTATTTAATATAATTTTGTTTGTTTATTTTATTTATCTATTTATCTTGAACAGATTAAAATGTTTTTAAATTTAACACATACATCCTTCAACATTTGGCTTAAATTCAGAACAAGAACAAGTGCACAAGTCAAAGTGTCTATTGAAGGAGTGTGGAGAAGAAAACTTATTTAAATTTATTTAACCCCACCTCCAGTACTTATAAATTAACTTACAAATTAACAATAATTAAGTAATTCACTTTCATTATTCTATGTTAATCATACAAACATTATTGACTTGACAAAATGTTTAGGTTTGAATTTGATCATTTTTTTATCTCTGGGAATAATTTTGTGTAGTATTTTATTCTTTTATTTTTTGTTTCATTAACTATAAACATAAATTTTGGCTAATCAGATAATTTGCATATGCAACTCCGGTTGTTAATTTTTTTTTTTTTTTTAACTCAGTTTTTAACAACTTAGAACAACTTTAGAAATACCTGTACCTTAACAGTTTTAATTTTTTTTTTTTTTTTTTTTTGTTTGTTTTACTTGTTTAGTTTTATTTTTTTTACAATAGCCATGGTTCATTTTCTTAACCAGACAACCAACTCAGATTGGCATTTTTGAAAATTATGTGGCACAAAAGACAATATGCAAGTTAGTACCAAAACTTTATTTGGAAAGGTGGTGCTCATCTCTCCTTGTTGGTCCAAACATGGGTGAGATAACGAGGCCATGTTTGGAGGGGGGAGGTGCAGGCGAAGGATTTAGGAGTAGACCTGATTTTGGGATTCTCATCCCATCAAAATTCCCTTTAATGTAAAGGGTGTAGATGTTGTAGAATAATTAGTGTTGCATTAATGCTGATTATTTTTATGTTTTATATTCAATGATCACCACATTTGTGATTGTTTCTCATAGGACAGTTGTGGGAGTAAAAAACACAGATTTTTTTATTCCACAGGATGGTGACAGTTGGAGGGAGGATATTTCTAATTTTCAGGTGCAGATTGTTCTAATATTTGTTATTATTGAGGCACAATACCTCATTAATATTGCTGCTTATTTTGCTTGTTGTGAATTATTTGTTGTTGAGGCTCGAAGCCTCAGGATTGAATAATGCTGTTGAAATGTTTTCTTACATGTCATCACAGTGGGCAAAATAAACTCTGTTAAATTCTCTTGCTTTGTTCTTTTGTTTACATTGTGAAACAAGCATAAACCTGTGTAGTTTGGTTGAACTGTTATTGGATAAACAGGTTATCATTTTTCTGTAACTTTGCAGTTGTGAGGTTTAGAGATACTGCGTGTTACTGCAGGGCTCCTCGGAGGAGGGTCTCTGATAGACATATCATCAGGGTTTTTGAGAGTCCTGTTGTGGTTGAGAGTTTTTATAAGTTAATTAGAGAACTTATTTTTACACTTTCTATTGTATAAATAGTGGTTATTGGAAAGTTTCTCGAGAATTGATACAATATTACTGTTTGTGTTTTGTATCATGGGGGAAAGTCATGATAATAGAAAAGAGAGAGAGAGAGAGAAAGAAGAGGAGGGGGTGATGTCCCACACTGAGGTGGGCCTATCTGTGTTTTACACTCTCTGTCTCTCAGAAGGATATTCTTTTTGTTTTTTTCCAGAACCCTTGTGAGGAGAACAATTCAGAATTCAAGGTGATTTCCTCTTGAATTCCAGTTGATAAGGGAACTATTCTCCATGAAGATTATCCAAAGCTTCCTGCTTTGGTGGGTGATCATAGTCGTGAAACCCTGTCCATGGGATCACAGAATGATGAAGGAGAAGGTGGGTCTGCTGCTGTGGTTGGCTCTAAAGGGGCAGGTGGCTCATTTGTGGAAAAGCAGATCTGTGAATCCTTTCCTGATTCCTCCTCTGGTCATGTTCATTGTATCAGATCGGTGGAGTTTTCAGGGGGGAAGGGATCTGTTTCTATTACGTCTGTACACCAGTTTGGTGATGGCCTTCTGCTGACCCCTGACGACGAGCACGACACCTGGCTGGAAGAGCAGCGTCCTTCTCCACCCCCGCCTTCACCAGAGCGTGAAGCTGCAGGCCTCTGAGAATGTGATGAATGAGATTTCAATGTGTTCTCCTGCTCATTACAACAAAACCAGGGAAGCCGACTCATGGCATGTTGTGTGTATCTCTCCTCCATGTTGTGTGTATCCCATCTTCTCATCCAGTCATTCCATGGGGGGATGTCGAACAGGCGTGGCCTGTTTCTATGATGGAATGCCTGGATGCTTTTTCTTATTCTTTATATTATTATTTTACTTAGATATTAGAAACTATTATGTTATGCCTAGATATTAGAACTCTTATGTATTGTTTAATTATTATTATTTACTTATATATGAAGGACTTTGTGTTTCTTTTATGCTTTTTATTTTGATTTATTCTTTATGTTGGAATGTTCTTTGTAAGATATCAAATGGTTTTTGGGTGATCATTTCAAGAAACCAAATATCTTTGTGTTACTGGGGAAGCCATCCTGTGCTGTAAGGGAGGGGTTGAGCTGACAGCTTCCAAAATGTGAGGTTAAGTTGAGGTCAATGGTCAGTTTATTCCTTGGGTCAACAGGTGTCGCTAAGGTCAGAAATTGTCAGTGAGAGAGGAAAATTAGAGCTAGAAGCACCTGCCTCTGGTATGTGACGCCACACTTTGTATAAAAACTCTGATGTGACGCGACGGAACTCGGCTTAAAAACTCAAGAGTCCGTGTGCGAGGGAGTAGGTTAGGGACAGGCAACCTCGACAGATCGGCTTAGGATCGGAGGTTTGGATAGTAGGGACTGGTTAGGACTTAGTTAATTTTTTGGAATAGTATAGACCACCATGGGCACAGGGTGGCAATTCTTTTAGAATAATTTGTTAAGATTGTAACTTGTTAAATTTGAATAAAGTTTTTGTGTGCGTAATAACATCTGTGTCAAGGCGTTTTCCTTGTACAGTCATTTCTTATCCCCCAGACCCAATATAGGTGCTGAGCAACTATTCTGGCGCATGGTTGAATCAGCTCTGCAGGATCGAGGGTGCTTTGGTCTGATTCAAGGTAAGCTTCTGAATTTTAGAAATCAAATCTGAATGAAGCTTATTTAAATGCTAAAACACGAGTAACGAGTGATTGATCTCCAGGTCGATTTGTTAATTTCGAGTTATAGACCTGCTCTGCAGCTTTTGTTCCTGGTAAAAGGTATGCAGAGAAATTAATAAAGAAATACATTTTTTAATAGAACGGGTAGTGAGGTTTTAGGCAAGAACCGCGCGCGCTCAGTTCGTCACTACCCTCACCATGGTAACCAGGATCTACGTTCCTACCCTCACCACTGTAACCAGGATCTACGTTCCTACCCTCACCATGGTAACCAGGATCTATGTTCTCACCCTCACCATGGTAACCAGGATCTACCTTCCTACCCACACCATGGTAACCAGGATCTACCTTCCTACCCTCACCATGGTAACCAGGATCTACGTTCAATCCTCAACATGGTAGCCAGGATCTACGTTTCTACCCTCACCATGGTAACCAGGATTTACGTTCCTAAACTCACCATGGTAACCAGGATCTACATTCCTACCCTCACCATGGTAACCAGGACCTACGTTCCTACTCTCACCATAGTAACCAGGTTCTACGTTGCTACCCTCACCAGGGTAGCCAGGATCTACGTTCCTACCCTCACCATAATAACGAGCCTCTGCGTTCCTACCCTCACCATGGTAACCAGGATCTAAGTTCCTACCCTCACCATGGTAACCAGAATCTACGTTCCTACCCTCACCATGGTAGCCTGGATCTACTTTCCTACCCTCACCATGGTAACCAGGATCTATGTTCCTACCCTCACCATGGTAGCCAGGATCTATGTTCCTACCCTCACCATGGTAGCCAGGATCTACGTTTCTACCCTCACCATGGTAACCAGGATCTATGTTCTCACCCTCACCATGGTAACCAGGATCTACCTTCCTACCCACACCATGGTAACCAGGATCTACGTTCAATCCTCAACATGGTAGCCAGGATCTACGTTTCTACCCTCACCATGGTAACCAGGATTTACGTTCCTAAACTCACCATGGTAACCAGGATCTACATTCCTACCCTCACCATGGTAACCAGGACCTACGTTCCTACTCTCACCATAGTAACCAGGTTCTACGTTGCTACCCTCACCAGGGTAGCCAGGATCTACGTTCCTACCCTCACCATAATAACGAGGATCTGCGTTCCTACCCTCACCATGGTAACCAGGATCTAAGTTCCTACCCTCACCATGGTAACCAGATCTACGTTCCTACCCTCACCATGGTAGCCTGGATCTACGTTCCTACCCTCACCATGGTAACCAGGATCTACTGTTCCTACCCTCACCATGGTAGCCAGGATCTACGTTTCTACCCTCACCATGGTAACCAGGATCTACGTTCCTACCCTCACCATGGTAACCAGGATCTACGTTCCTACCCTCACCATGGTAACCAGGATCTACGTTCCTACCCTCACCATGGTAACCACGATCTACGTTTCTACCCTCACCCTGGTAACAAGGATCTACGTTCCTACCCTCACCATGGTAACCAGGATCTACGTTCCTACCCTCACCATGGTAACCAGGATCTATGTTCCTATCCCTCACCATGGTAGCCAGGATCTAAGTTCCTACCCTCACCATGGTAACCAGGATCTACATTCAATCCTCAACATGGTAACCAGGATCTACGTTCCTACCCTCACCCTGGTAACCAGGATCTACGTTCCTACCCTTACCATGGTAACCAGGACCTACGTTCCTACCCTCACCATGGTAGCCAGGATCTACGTTCCTACCCTCACCATGGTAACCAGGATCTATGTTCTCACCCTCACCATGGTAACCAGGATCTACGTTCCTACCCTCATCATGGTAACCAGGACCTACGTTCCTAACCTCACCATGGTAACCTTGACCTACGTTCCTACCCTTACCATGGTAGTCTGGATATACGTTCCTACCCTCACCATGCTAACCAGGATCTACGTTCCTACCTCACCATAGTAACCTGGATCTACGTTCCTACCCTCACCATGGTAGCCAGGATCTACGTTCCTACCCTCACCATGGTAACCAGGATCTACGTTCCTACCCTCACCATGGTAACCAGGATCTACGTTCCTACCTCACCATAGTAACCTGGATCTACGTTCCTACCCTCACCATGGTAGCCAGGATCTACGTTCCTACCCTCACCATGGTAACCAGGATCTATGTTCTCACCCTCACCATGGTAACCAGGATCTACCGTTCCTACCTCACCATGGTAACCAGGATCTACCTTCCTACCCTCACCATGGTAACCAGGATCTAAGTTCTTACCCTCACCATGGTAACCAGGATCTACGTTCAATCCTCAACATGGTAACCAGGATCTACGTTCCTACCCTCACCATGGTAACCAGGATCTACGTTCCTACCCTCACCATGGTAACCAGGATCTACGTTCCTACCCTCACCATGGTAACCAGGATCTACGTTCCTACCCTCATCATGGTAACCATGACCTACGTTCCTAACCTCACCATGGTAACCAGGATCTACGTTCCTACCCTCACCATGGTAACCAGGATCTACGTTCCTAACCTCACCATAGGTAGCCAGGATCTACGTTCCTACCCTCACCATGGTAACCAGGATCTACGTTCCTACCCTCACCATGGTAACCAGGATCTACGTTCCTACCCTCATCATGGTAACCAGGACCTACGTTCCTAACCTCACCATGGTAACCTTGACCTACGTTCCTACCCTCACCATGGTAACCAGGATCTACGTTCCTACCCTCACCATGGTAACCAGGATCTACGTTCCTACCTCACCATAGTAACCTGGATCTACGTTCCTACCCTCACCATGGTAGCCAGGATCTACGTTCCTACCCTCACCACTGTAACCAGGATCTACCTTCCTACCCACACCATGGTAACCAGGATCTATGTTCTCACCCTCACCATGGTAACCAGGATTTACGTTCAATCCTCAACATGGTAACCAGGATCTACGTTCCTACCCTCACCACTGTAACCAGGATCTACCTTCCTACCCACACCATGGTAACCAGGATCTATGTTCTCACCCTCACCATGGTAACCAGGATCTACGTTCAATCCTCAAATTGGTAACCAGGATCTACGTTCCTACCCTCACCATTGTAGCCAGGATCTACGTTCCTACCCTCACCATAGAAGCCAGGATCTACGTTCCTACCCTCACCATGGTAACCAGGATCTACCTTCCTACCCTCACCATGGTAACCAGGATCTACGTTCAATCCTCAACATGGTAGCCAGGATCTACGTTCCTACCCTCACCATGGTAACCAGGATCTATGTTCTCACCCTCACCATGGTAACCAGGATCTACCTTCCTACCCACACCATGGTAACCAGGATCTACCTTCCTACCCTCACCATGGTAACCAGGATTTACGTTCCTAAACTCACCATGGTAACCAGGATCTACATTCCTACCCTCACCATGGTAACCAGGATCTAAGTTCTTACCCTCACCATGCTAACCCGGATCTACGTTCAATCCTCAACATGGTAACCAGGATCTACGTTCCTACTCTCACCATGGTAACCAGGATCTACATTCCTACCCTCACCATGGTAACCAGGACCTACGTTCCTACTCTCACCATGGTAACCAAGATCTACGTTCCTACCCTCATCATGGTAACCAGGACCTACGTTCCTAACCTCACCATGGTAACCAGGATCTACGTTCCTACCTCACCATAGTAACCAGGATCTACGTTCCTAACCTCACCATAGTAGCCGATCTACGTTCCTACCCTCACCATGGTAACCAGGATCTACGTTCCCACCCTCACCATGGTAACCAGGATCTACGTTCCTACCCTCATCATGGTAACCAGGACCTACGTTCCTAACCTCACCATGGTAACCTTGACCTACGTTCCTACCCTCACCATGGTAACCAGGATCTACGTTCCTACCCTCACCATGGTAACCAGGATCTACGTTCCTACCTCACCATAGTAACCTGGATCTACGTTCCTACCCTCACCATGGTAGCCAGGATCTACGTTCCTACCCTCACCACTGTAACCAGGATCTACCTTCCTACCCACACCATGGTAACCAGGATCTATGTTCTCACCCTCACCATGGTAACCAGGATTTACGTTCAATCCTCAACATGGTAACCAGGATCTACGTTCCTACCCTCACCACTGTAACCAGGATCTACCTTCCTACCCTCACCATGGTAACCAGGATCTATGTTCTCACCCTCACCATGGTAACCAGGATCTACGTTCAATCCTCACATGGTAACCAGGATCTACGTTCCTACCCTCACCATTGTAGCCAGGATCTACGTTCCTACCCTCACCATGGTAAGCCAGGATCTACGTTCCTACCCTCACCATGGTAACCAGGATCTACGTTCCTACCCTCACCATGGTAACCAGGATCTACGTTCAATCCTCACCATGGTAGCCAGGATCTACGTTCCTACCCTCACCATGGTAACCAGGATCTATGTTCTCACCCTCACCATGGTAACCAGGATCTACGTTCCTACCCTCACCATGGTAACCAGGATCTACGTTCCTACCCTCACCATGGTAACCAGGATTTACGTTCCTAACCTCACCATGGTAACCAGGATCTACATTCCTACCCTCACCATGGTAACCAGGACCTACGTTCCTACTCTCACCATAGTAACCAAGTTCTACGTTGCTACCCTCACCAGGGTAGCCAGGATCTACGTTCCTACCCTCACCATAATAACGAGGATCTGCGTTCCTACCCTCACCATGGTAACCAGGATCTAAGTTCCTACCCTCACCATGGTAACCAGAATCTACGTTCCTACCCTCACCATGGTAGCCTGGATCTACTTTCCTACCCTCACCATGGTAACCAGGATCTATGTTCCTACCCTCACCATGGTAGCCAGGATCTACGTTTCTACCCTCATCATGGTAACCAGGATCTACGTTCCTACCCTCACCCTGGTAACCAGGATCTACGTTCCTACCCTCACCATGGTAACCAGGATCTACGTTCCTACCCTCACCATGGTAACCAGGATCTACATTCCTACCCTCACCATGGTAACCAGGACCTACGTTCCTACTCTCACCATAGTAACCAGGTTCTACGTTGCTACCCTCACCAGGGTAGCCAGGATCTACGTTCCTACCCTCACCATAATAACGAGCCTCTGCGTTCCTACCCTCACCATGGTAACCAGGATCTAAGTTCCTACCCTCACCATGGTAACCAGAATCTACGTTCCTACCCTCACCATGGTAGCCTGGATCTACTTTCCTACCCTCACCATGGTAACCAGGATCTATGTTCCTACCCTCACCATGGTAGCCAGGATCTACGTTTCTACCCTCACCATGGTAACCAGGATCTACCTTCCTACCCACACCATGGTAACCAGGATCTACGTTCAATCCTCAACATGGTAGCCAGGATCTACGTTTCTACCCTCACCATGGTAACCAGGATTTACGTTCCTAAACTCACCATGGTAACCAGGATCTACATTCCTACCCTCACCATGGTAACCAGGACCTACGTTCCTACTCTCACCATAGTAACCAGGTTCTACGTTGCTACCCTCACCAGGGTAGCCAGGATCTACGTTCCTACCCTCACCATAATAACGAGGATCTGCGTTCCTACCCTCACCATGGTAACCAGGATCTAAGTTCCTACCCTCACCATGGTAACCAGAATCTACGTTCCTACCCTCACCATGGTAGCCTGGATCTACTTTCCTACCCTCACCATGGTAACCAGGATCTACTGTTCCTACCCTCACCATGGTAGCCAGGATCTACGTTTCCTACCCTCACCATGGTAACCAGGATCTACGTTCCTACCCTCACCATGGTAACCAGGATCTACGTTCCTACCCTCACCATGGTAACCAGGATCTACGTTCCTACCCTCACCATGGTAACCAGGATCTACGTTCCTACCCTCACCATGGTAACCAGGATCTACGTTCCTACCCTCACCATGGTAACCAGGATCTACGTTCCTACCCTCACCATGGTAACCAGGATCTACGTTCCTACCCTCACCATGGTAACCAGGATCTACGTTCCTACCCTCACCATGGTAACCAGGATCTACGTTCAAACCTCAACATGGTAACCAGGATCTACGTTCCTACCCTCACCATGGTAACCAGGATCTACGTTCCTACCCTCACCATGGTAACCAGGATCTACGTTCCTACCCTCACCATGGTAGCCAGGATCTACGTTCCTACCCTCACCATGGTAACCAGGATCTATGTTCTCACCCTCACCATGGTAACCAGGATCTACGTTCCTACCCTCACCATGGTAACCAGGATCTACGTTCCTAACCTCACCATGGTAACCTTGACCTACGTTCCTACCCTCACCATGGTAGTCCTGGATCTACGTTCCTACCCTCACCATGCTAACCAGGATCTACGTTCCTACCTCACCATAGTAACCTGGATCTACGTTCCTACCCTCACCATGGTAGCCAGGATCTACGTTCCTACCCTCACCATGGTAACCAGGATCTACGTTCCTACCCTCACCATGGTAACCAGGATCTACGTTCCTACCTCACCATAGTAACCTGGATCTACGTTCCTACCCTCACCATGGTAGCCAGGATCTACGTTCCTACCCTCACCATGGTAACCAGGATCTATGTTCTCACCCTCACCATGGTAACCAGGATCTACCTTCCTACCCACACCATGCTAACCAGGATCTACCTTCCTACCCTCACCATGGTAACCAGGATCTAAGTTCTTACCCTCACCATGCTAACCCGGATCTACGTTCAATCCTCAACATGGTAACCAGGATCTACGTTCCTACTCTCACCATGGTAACCAGGATCTACATTCCTACCCTCACCATGGTAACCAGGACCTACGTTCCTACTCTCACCATGGTAACCAAGATCTACGTTCCTACCCTCATCATGGTAACCAGGACCTACGTTCCTAACCTCACCATGGTAACCAGGATCTACGTTCCTACCTCACCATAGTAACCAGGATCTACGTTCCTAACCTCACCATAGTAGCCGATCTACGTTCCTACCCTCACCATGGTAACCAGGATTCACGTTCCCACCCTCACCATGGTAACCAGGATCTACGTTCCTACCCTCATCATGGTAACCAGGACCTACGTTCCTAACCTCACCATGGTAACCTTGACCTACGTTCCTACCCTCACCATGGTAACCAGGATCTACGTTCCTACCCTCACCATGGTAACCAGGATCTACGTTCCTACCTCACCATAGTAACCTGGATCTACGTTCCTACCCTCACCATGGTAGCCAGGATCTACGTTCCTACCCTCACCACTGTAACCAGGATCTACCTTCCTACCCACACCATGGTAACCAGGATCTATGTTCTCACCCTCACCATGGTAACCAGGATTTACGTTCAATCCTCAACATGGTAACCAGGATCTACGTTCCTACCCTCACCACTGTAACCAGGATCTACCTTCCTACCCACACCATGGTAACCAGGATCTACGTTCAATCCTCAAATTGGTAACCAGGATCTACGTTCCTACCCTCACCATTGTAGCCAGGATCTACGTTCCTACCCTCACCATAGAAGCCAGGATCTACGTTCCTACCCTCACCATGGTAACCAGGATCTACCTTCCTACCCTCACCATGGTAACCAGGATCTACGTTCAATCCTCAACATGGTAGCCAGGATCTACGTTCCTACCCTCACCATGGTAACCAGGATCTATGTTCTCACCCTCACCATGGTAACCAGGATCTACCTTCCTACCCACACCATGGTAACCAGGATCTACCTTCCTACCCTCACCATGGTAACCAGGATTTACGTTCCTAACCTCACCATGGTAACCAGGATCTACATTCCTACCCTGACCATGGTAACCAGGACCTACGTTCCTACTCTCACCATAGTAACCAGGTTCTACGTTGCTACCCTCACCAGGGTAGCCAGGATCTACGTTCCTACCCTCACCATAATAACGAGGATCTGCGTTCCTACCCTCACCATGGTAACCAGGATCTAAGTTCCTACCCTCACCATGGTAACCAGAATCTACGTTCCTACCCTCACCATGGTAGCCATGGATCTACTTTCCTACCCTCACCATGGTAACCAGGATCTATGTTCCTACCCTCACCATGGTAGCCAGGATCTACGTTTCTACCCTCATCATGGTAACCAGGATCTACGTTCCTACCCTCACCCTGGTAACCAGGATCTACGTTCCTACCCTCACCATGGTAACCAGGATCTACGTTCCTACCCTCACCATGGTAACCAGGATCTACATTCCTACCCTCACCATGGTAACCAGGACCTACGTTCCTACTCTCACCATAGTAACCAGGTTCTACGTTGCTACCCTCACCAGGGTAGCCAGGATCTACGTTCCTACCCTCACCATAATAACGAGCCTCTGCGTTCCTACCCTCACCATGGTAACCAGGATCTAAGTTCCTACCCTCACCATGGTAACCAGAATCTACGTTCCTACCCTCACCATGGTAGCCTGGATCTACTTTCCTACCCTCACCATGGTAACCAGGATCTATGTTCCTACCCTCACCATGGTAGCCAGGATCTACGTTTCTACCCTCACCATGGTAACCAGGATCTACCTTCCTACCCACACCATGGTAACCAGGATCTACGTTCAATCCTCAACATGGTAGCCAGGATCTACGTTTCTACCCTCACCATGGTAACCAGGATCTACGTTCCTAACCTCACCATGGTAACCAGGATCTACATTCCTACCCTCACCATGGTAACCAGGACCTACGTTCCTACTCTCACCATAGTAACCAGGTTCTACGTTGCTACCCTCACCAGGGTAGCCAGGATCTACGTTCCTACCCTCACCATAATAACGAGGATCTGCGTTCCTACCCTCACCATGGTAACCAGGATCTAAGTTCCTACCCTCACCATGGTAACCAGAATCTACGTTCCTACCCTCACCATGGTAGCCTGGATCTACTTTCCTACCCTCACCATGGTAACCAGGATCTACGTTCCTACCCTCACCATGGTAGCCAGGATCTACGTTTCTACCCTCACCATGGTAACCAGGATCTACGTTCCTACCCTCACCATGGTAACCAGGATCTACGTTCCTACCCTCACCATGGTAACCAGGATCTACGTTCCTACCCTCACCATGGTAACCACGATCTACGTTTCCTACCCTCACCATGGTAACCAGGATCTACGTTCCTACCCTCACCATGGTAACCAGGATCTACGTTCCTACCCTCACCATGGTAACCAGGATCTATGTTCCTACCCTCACCATGGTAACCAGGATCTACGTTCCTACCCTCACCATGGTAACCAGGATCTACATTCAATCCTCACCATGGTAACCAGGATCTACGTTCCTACCCTCACCATGGTAACCAGGATCTACGTTCCTACCCTCACCATGGTAACCAGGATCTACGTTCCTACCCTCACCATGGTAGCCAGGATCTACGTTCCTACCCTCACCATGGTAACCAGGATCTATGTTCTCACCCTCACCATGGTAACCAGGATCTACGTTCCTACCCTCACCATGGTAACCAGGATCTACGTTCCTACCCTCACCATGGTAACCATGACCTACGTTCCTACCCTCACCATGCTAGCTTGGATCTACGTTCCTACCCTCACCATGGTAACCAGGATCTACGTTCCTACCTCACCATAGTAACCTGGATCTACGTTCCTACCCTCACCATGGTAGCCAGGATCTACGTTCCTACCCTCACCATGGTAACCAGGATCTACGTTCCTACCCTCACCATGGTAACCAGGATCTACGTTCCTACCTCACCATAGTAACCTGGATCTACGTTCCTACCCTCACCATGGTAGCCAGGATCTACGTTCCTACCCTCACCATGGTAACCAGGATCTATGTTCTCACCCTCACCATGGTAACCAGGATCTACCTTCCTACCCTCACCATGGTAACCAGGATCTAAGTTCCTACCCTCACCATGGTAACCAGGATCTAAGTTCTTACCCTCACCATGCTAACCAGGATCTACGTTCAATCCTCAACATGGTAACCAGGATCTACGTTCCTACTCTCACCATGGTAACCAGGATCTACATTCCTACCCTCACCATGGTAACCAGGACCTACGTTCCTACTCTCACCATGGTAACCAAGATCTACGTTCCTACCCTCATCATGGTAACCAGGACCTACGTTCCTAACCTCACCATGGTAACCAGGATCTACGTTCCTACCCTCACCATGGTAACCAGGATCTACGTTCCTACCCTCACCATAGTAGCCAGGATCTACGTTCCTACCCTCACCATGGTAACCAGGATCTACGTTCCCTACCCTCACCATGGTAACCAGGATCTACGTTCCTACCCTCACCATGGTAACCAGGACCTACGTTCCTAACCTCACCATGGTAACCAGGATCTACGTTCCTACCCTCACCATGGTAACCAGGATCTACGTTCCTACCCTCACCATGGTAACCAGGATCTACGTTCCTACCTCACCATAGTAACCTGGATCTACGTTCCTACCCTCACCATGGTAGCCAGGATCTACGTTCCTACCCTCACCACTGTAACCAGGATCTACGTTCCTACCCTCACCATGGTAACCAGGATCTATGTTCTCACCCTCACCATGGTAACCAGGATCTACGTTCCTAATCCTCAACATGGTAACCAGGATCTACGTTCCTACCCTCACCATGGTAACCAGGATCTACCTTCCTACCCTCACCATGGTAACCAGGATCTATGTTCTCACCCTCACCATGGTAACCAGGATCTACGTTCATACCTCACATGGTAACCAGGATCTACGTTCCTACCCTCACCATTGTAGCCAGGATCTACGTTCCTACCCTCACCATAGTAGCCAGGATCTACGTTCCTACCCTCACCATGGTAACCAGGATCTACGTTCCTACCCTCACCATGGTAACCAGGATCTACGTTCCTACCCTCACCATGGTAAGCCAGGATCTACGTTCCTACCCTCACCATGGTAACCAGGATCTATGTTCTCACCCTCACCATGGTAACCAGGATCTACCGTTCCTACCCACACCATGGTAACCAGGATCTACGTTCCTACCCTCACCATGGTAACCAGGATCTACGTTCCTAACCTCACCATGGTAACCAGGATCTACATTCCTACCCTCACCATGGTAACCAGGATCCTACGTTCCTACTCTCACCATAGTAACCAGGATCTACGTTGCTACCCTCACCATGGTAGCCAGGATCTACGTTCCTACCCTCACCATAGTAACCGAGGATCTACGTTCCTACCCTCACCATGGTAACCAGGAATCTACGTTCCTACCCTCACCATGGTAGCCATGGATCTACTTTCCTACCCTCACCATGGTAACCAGGATCTACTGTTCCTACCCTCACCATGGTAGCCAGGATCTACGTTCCTACCCTCACCATGGTAACCAGGATCTACGTTCCTACCCTCACCATGGTAACCAGGATCTACGTTCCTACCCTCACCATGGTAACCAGGATCTACGTTCCTACCCTCACCATGGTAACCAGGATCTACATTCCTACCCTCACCATGGTAACCAGGACCTACGTTCCTACCCTCACCATAGTAACCAGGATCTACGTTCCTACCCTCACCATGGTAGCCAGGATCTACGTTCCTACCCTCACCATAATAACGAGCCTCTGCGTTCCTACCCTCACCATGGTAACCAGGATCTAAGTTCCTACCCTCACCATGGTAACCAGAATCTACGTTCCTACCCTCACCATGGTAGCCTGGATCTACTTTCCTACCCTCACCATGGTAACCAGGATCTATGTTCCTACCCTTACCATGGTAGCCAGGATCTACGTTTCTACCCTCACCATGGTAACCAGGATCTATGTTCTCACCCTCACCATGGTAACCAGGATCTACCTTCCTACCCACACCATGGTAACCAGGATCTACGTTCAATCCTCAACATTGTAGCCAGGATCTACGTTTCTACCCTCACCATGGTAACCAGGATTTACGTTCCTAACCTCACCATGGTAACCAGGATCTACATTCCTACCCTCACCATGGTAACCAGGACCTACGTTCCTACTCTCACCATAGTAACCAGGTTCTACGTTGCTACCCTCACCAGGGTAGCCAGGATCTACGTTCCTACCCTCACCATAATAACGAGGATCTGCGTTCCTACCCTCACCATGGTAACCAGGATCTAAGTTCCTACCCTCACCATGGTAACCAGAATCTACGTTCCTACCCTCACCATGGTAGCCTGGATCTACTTTCCTACCCTCACCATGGTAACCAGGATCTATGTTCCTACCCTCACCATGGTAGCCAGGATCTACGTTTCTACCCTCACCATGGTAACCAGGATCTACGTTCCTACCCTCACCATGGTAACCAGGATCTACGTTCCTACCCTCACCATGGTAACCAGGATCTACGTTCCTACCCTCACCATGGTAACCACGATCTACGTTTCTACCCTCACCATGGTAACAAGGATCTACGTTCCCACCCTCACCATGGTAACCAGGATCTACGTTCCTACCCTCACCATGGTAACCAGGATCTATGTTCCTATCCTCACCATGGTAACCAGGATCTAAGTTCCTACCCTCACCATGGTAACCAGGATCTACATTCAATACTCAACATGGTAACCAGGATCTACGTTCCTACCCTCACCCTGGTAACCAGGATCTACGTTCCTACCCTCACCATGGTAACCAGGACCTACGTTCCTACCCTCACCATGGTAGCCAGGATCTACGTTCCTACCCTCACCATGGTAACCAGGATCTATGTTCTCACCCTCACCATGGTAACCAGGATCTACGTTCCTACCCTCACCATGGTAACCAGGACCTACGTTCCTAACCTCACCATGGTAACCTTGACCTACGTTCCTACCCTTACCATGGTAGTCTGGATATACGTTCCTACCCTCACCATGCTAACCAGGATCTACGTTCCTACCTCACCATAGTAACCTGGATCTACGTTCCTACCCTCACCATGGTAGCCAGGATCTACGTTCCTACCCTCACCATGGTAACCAGGATCTACGTTCCTACCCTCACCATGGTAACCAGGATCTACGTTCCTACCTCACCATAGTAACCTGGATCTACGTTCCTACCCTCACCATGGTAGCCAGGATCTACGTTCCTACCCTCACCATGGTAACCAGGATCTATGTTCTCACCCTCACCATGGTAACCAGGATCTACCTTCCTACCCACACCATGCTAACCAGGATCTACCTTCCTACCCTCACCATGGTAACCAGGATCTAAGTTCTTACCCTCACCATGCTAACCCGGATCTACGTTCAATCCTCAACATGGTAACCAGGATCTACGTTCCTACTCTCACCATGGTAACCAGGATCTACATTCCTACCCTCACCATGGTAACCAGGACCTACGTTCCTACTCTCACCATGGTAACCAAGATCTACGTTCCTACCCTCATCATGGTAACCAGGACCTACGTTCCTAACCTCACCATGGTAACCAGGATCTACGTTCCTACCTCACCATAGTAACCAGGATCTACGTTCCTAACCTCACCATAGTAGCCGATCTACGTTCCTACCCTCACCATGGTAACCAGGATTCACGTTCCCACCCTCACCATGGTAACCAGGATCTACGTTCCTACCCTCATCATGGTAACCAGGACCTACGTTCCTAACCTCACCATGGTAACCTTGACCTACGTTCCTACCCTCACCATGGTAACCAGGATCTACGTTCCTACCCTCACCATGGTAACCAGGATCTACGTTCCTACCTCACCATAGTAACCTGGATCTACGTTCCTACCCTCACCATGGTAGCCAGGATCTACGTTCCTACCCTCACCACTGTAACCAGGATCTACCTTCCTACCCACACCATGGTAACCAGGATCTATGTTCTCACCCTCACCATGGTAACCAGGATTTACGTTCAATCCTCAACATGGTAACCAGGATCTACGTTCCTACCCTCACCACTGTAACCAGGATCTACCTTCCTACCCACACCATGGTAACCAGGATCTATGTTCTCACCCTCACCATGGTAACCAGGATCTACGTTCAATCCTCAAATTGGTAACCAGGATCTACGTTCCTACCCTCACCATTGTAGCCAGGATCTACGTTCCTACCCTCACCATAGAAGCCAGGATCTACGTTCCTACCCTCACCATGGTAACCAGGATCTACGTTCCTACCCTCACCATGGTAACCAGGATCTACGTTCCTACCCTCACCATGGTAGCCAGGATCTACGTTCCTACCCTCACCATGGTAACCAGGATCTATGTTCTCACCCTCACCATGGTAACCAGGATCTACGTTCCTACCCTCACCATGGTAACCAGGATCTACCTTCCTACCCTCACCATGGTAACCAGGATCTACGTTCCTAACCTCACCATGGTAACCAGGATCTACATTCCTACCCTCACCATGGTAACCAGGACCTACGTTCCTACTCTCACCATAGGTAACCAGGATCTACGTTCCTACCCTCACCATGGTAGCCAGGATCTACGTTCCTACCCTCACCATAATAACGAGGTTCTGCGTTCCTACCCTCACCATGGTAACCAGGATCTACGTTCCTACCCTCACCATGGTAACCAGGATCTACGTTCCTACCCTCACCATGGTAGCCAGGATCTACGTTCCTACCCTCACCATGGTAACCAGGATCTACGTTCCTACCCTCACCATGGTAGCCAGGATCTACGTTCCTACCCTCACCATGGTAACCAGGATCTACGTTCCTACCCTCACCATGGTAACCAGGATCTACGTTCCTACCCTCACCATGGTAACCAGGATCTACGTTCCTACCCTCACCATGGTAACCAGGATCTACGTTCCTACCCTCACCATGGTAACCAGGATCTACGTTCCTACCCTCACCATGATAACCAGGATCTACGTTCCTACCCTCACCATGGTAACCAGGATCTACGTTCCTACCCTCACCATGGTAACCAGGATCTACGTTCCTACCCTCACCATGGTAACCAGGATCTACGTTCCTACCCTCACCATGGTAACCAGGATCTACGTTCCTACCCTCACCATGGTAACCAGGATCTACGTTCCTACCCTCACCATGGTAACCAGGATCTAAGTTCCTACCCTCACCATGGTAACCAGGATCTACATTCAATACCTCACCATGGTAACCAGGATCTACGTTCCTACCCTCACCATGGTAACCAGGATCTACGTTCCTACCCTCACCATAGTAGCCAGGATCTACGTTCTTACCCTCACCATGGTAACCAGGATCTACGTTTCTACCCTCACCATGGTAGTCTGGATCTACGTTCCTACCCTCACCATGGTAACCAGGATCTACGTTCCTACCCTCACCATGGTAATCTGGATATATGTTCCTACCATCACCTTGGTAACCAGGATCTACGTTCCTACCCTCATCATGGTAACCAGGACCATGTCCGTACGTTCCTAACCTCACCATGGTAACCAGGATCTACGTTCCTACCCTCACCATGGTAGCCAGGATCTACGTTCCTACCCTCACCATGGTAACCAGGATCTACGTTCCTACCCTCACCATGGTAGCCAGGATCTACGTTCCTACCCTCACCATGGTAACCAGGATCTACGTTCCTACCTCACCATAGTAACCTGGATCTACGTTCCTACCCTCACCATGGTAGCCAGGATCTACGTTCCTACCCTCACCATGGTAACCAGGATCTACGTTCCTACCCTCACCATGGTAGCCAGGATCTACGTTCCTACCCTCACCATGTGTAGTGAAACACTTTTATTAATTTTGTAGGATCGTTGGAAGTCGGCAAAGAATGACACAACACTTCCTAATTATTAAATGCGTTTATTTAGCCTGATTATATATATAAAAGCATATTAGTGGATAGATAAAAAGCATAAGCATAATAGTGGATAATAGCACTTTAGGTTTCCATCTCTTACCGCTAGCAAGGTTGGAGAGCCCACAACCCCGGTAGAGCGTGCATAAAATCCGGTTGGATGTGTTCATCCAAAAGCTCGCAGCAGACTCTAACGAGTATAGAGGAAACCCTGCTTTTTCTACCTCATGACAAACAACATTCCATGAACAAACTTTTCTCATAACAATGTTCCGTGTTTCTGTCTCCGTACAATTTTCCCCACAACAACCCACATTGAAGGCTTCGTTCTCATAATAATCTTTCTTATAACATTGAATGAGGACATTTGACATCAAAAAATAAATCCCAATACATTCCACCCTTTATGTCAATGACATCATTCAATTAATGAAATGTTGGGGTTAACAAACAACATTGAATGAGAGCATTTGACATAATAAAAAAAAAAAATTAAATAAATCCCAATACATTCCACCCTTTATGTAAATGAAATCATTCAATTAATGAAATTATGGGGTTCCCATGCCAACGAAGTTTCATCATGAAATTCATTAAACCCGATGTTTACCAAATCATGATGTACAGTGAGAAACAAATCCTCAATAGTGTCAAATACTTCTTCATGATAGGTTCCAATATCCCATTCTCTACGATATATATGTAAACCACCTGCTGTAACCAGTAGTATATATTCATAGTTTCCAAACCAGGTTTCCCTTCTTACCAGCGTGACTCTCATAACGTAGCCCATTGATTATCAAAGGTGGCACTAATGTTCGTCCAGCTGTAACAGACATTCCAGAAAAGACATCCCACCAATCATGTGCTGATGATTATTGGATATTTCTGGCTACAAGCTTCACCTCATCTCCCACGAGCAGAGTCGTCACCATGGCACTAGAAACATTCTTTTCATGCAACCCTATCAATTTGCGGAGTTCCGTAGACCGATCCAATGCGCATTTAAATCGGTCTAGAGAAACTTCCCATGGAGATGCCAACATCTCCCACTGTCAATCGCTGAGTATGATTGTTCCAGTGCCACAGACTGACATTATTCAAACACCCTGAGAAAGGAGCTGAAGGTAACTGTTGTCGCTACACAAAGATACTGTGGGCCTATCTGCCATAGCATGTACCTAGGTGATTCTACAGTCCAATCACACAATACGTTGTCATCATTTAAGCATGGGTTTTTGTGTCCCATTTGTAGGGCACAAGCTAAACCTTGATCAGTAATCTCACATAATTTGGCATCATAAGTCTTATTTGTTTTTGGTTCAGACATGTAGAAAGAGGTATGCAGAAGTAGTAATAACAGGCAATACTACATATTGACACACTTCCTTGGGTTCAGTGATATTATATGTGATATATTCTCCCGAACATGTATTTTCATTACAAACCGTCTTTTCAGGATGAACCTGTAACCAAAGTGAATCACTGACGTTCCAGACCCTTCTCCACTGATGGTGGTCACCGGTCAATACAGACAGAATAAAACGATGTTTTTGCCGTTTGGCATATAACATCTGCACAGAACACATAGTCCAATTCAACTCCTGCATAATTAGTCTGATTTAAATCTGTCTGCCATTGAAACACAGTCTTCCACAATTCGACATTTTCTTGAGATACCCTCCGTGTTAATTCCCCAAACGCTGGTAACCACTGCAGCGAGATCATGGAGGATGATGACCCAGGAGACGACACAGCCATGTCTTGGGAGCCCAGCCATTCAGCCTCAGTCTCGATTGCCCCTCGCCCTGTTTCCCCTTGGGAGGATAGCCCACGAGGAGTCTCCACCACGGCATCAGCTGCACAGAAACCAGCATTAATCTAAGAGAGGAAAGAAACATTAGTTTTCTCTTAAATAGCATTGATTTGCAGGAACATTCACCCATTTCTCTTCCTTGTCATAGAGCACACTGACTATAGAATCTGAGCCTTGAGCCATTATTACAGCTGGACGAGGAGGGCCATCGCGTTGTTTTACCCATACTTTGGCTCCAGCTTTGTCTGTAGATCCAAAACCACTCTCTCCTCTGATTGTGGTTGTAGTTGATTTCTCTATCTCCTGAACATCAGTCATCATACAGGGTTCAATAACCAATTGTGCCACTTTGTCTCCTTTGTTTAAAATCAGAGGACCAGGCCCCCAAAGGCTGCACACCACCCCTATCTCTCCTTGGTAGTCTGAGTCTATGACTCCGGCTTGGATGGTGAGCCTTTTAAGAAACAGTCCAGATCGTGGCAACACATGTGCATAAGTTCCAGGTGGACATTTAATGCCCAATCCAGTTTCAACAATTTCAATAGTTTTTAAACCTAAGCCAGCTGAACCAGGTGTTGCTCCGACAGGAAGAGAAGCTTCAGGGTGCAAAACAAACAAACAAACAAACAAAAACCCAAATAGACCAAAGAAAAAGAATAGGCTGAAGCATGGCTTATATGTGCCTATCCCTATTTATCTGTTAACTTAACAGCACATCTCCAATCAAACAAAAATGAAATTTACAAAGTACACATCTCCAATCAAACAGAAAACCATAATAAACTTTATACCATCATCATTTCATTGTTATTATAACTCACTTATAATCACTAATAGTTTTATATTCAAGATGTTGATTAAATCTTAGGATAGAAGAACATATTTTAAATTCATCATTGAGTTCATTCCATAATTTTACTCCAACAACAGAAACACATCTTAATTTTACCAAAGTTCTTACTTTAACACGTTCAAATATATAACATCCTCGTAAATTATGATAACCAGCTCTAAATTTAAAAAACTTTGTATGCCTTTTGGAACTAAGTTATTTTTAATTTTGTGCATAACTTGTAATATTCTAATATTTACCATAAACACTCATCTGCAGATCAAACTTCCTTTATTAGTCGCTACTGCTATTAATGAATTTATCTATTTATTAACTGCTCAAAGTTCAGCACAAATCAAAATATTTTCTCAATAAAAATCATTATTCATCTTGTACAATTCTCACATTTGACCATATTTAAGGTACTATGCTGAAATATGGGGTGTCAATTACAAAGAAGGGAGAAAAAAAAAAAAATAAATAATGTTTTTTTTTTTTATTTCCTTCTTCGCCCAAGACAAACAAACAAACTGCATCCTATCATGTTACCATTCCTACAAAATCATACACAGGCTTACACACACAAGCTCACACACACATGCTTACACCGCACTCAGCTGTGGTAGGACAAAGACACACACAAAGATCAATCTTGTTCACAATCACAAACTTTAGTGAAAAACTAGCAATTTTTGAGCCATTTCAGAATGAATTTGTAACAGAACAGTTTAACCAAATTTAAGGCTCTTTTTTACTTTAAACTTTTACAGTTTATTCATTCATTTACTACTGTGTCATCTTGTTTTGATCTCAAAAACTGGCATCATAAACTGGCTTTCTGTGTCCCAAAAATTAACCTGGACAATCATTCAGCAAGATGATGAGCCAATCTTCTAGATCTGTGCGCTTTTCTAATCCCTCTGGAGTTCCCGCCTTCACAACCTCAGACCACGGTTCGGGGTGTACCCCTCCCGCTCTGAGTGCTGATTCCACTGCACTCCACTGTCCATCCCAACCAACACATTGGGACTCAGTGGTAGGATCAACTTTATCTGTCACAACCTCAGACCACAGTTCGGGGTGTCCCCTTCCCGCTCTGAGTGCTGATTCTACTGCACTCCACTGCCCATCCCAACCAACACATTGGGACTCAGTGGTAGAATCAACTTTATCTGTCACAATCTCAGACCACAGTTCGGGGTGTCCCCTTCCCGCTCTGAGTGCTGATTCCACTGTTCTGTTGTGTTCAGCTTCTGCATCTGCTTTGTTAGTGTGTGAATCATTGATGGCTGACACTTGTAACTCAACAGCTTGCTGTATAGCTTCTTTAGCTAAATCAAAGGAACATTGTTGTTCTGGTCCCCATTCAAAATCACATTTTTTCCTTGTAGCTTTGTACATAGGTTGTAGGATTTGTCCCAAATGAGGGATATGATTTCTCCAAAATCCAAACAACCTTATGTATTTCCGAGCATCTTTCTTATTTTTTGGTATAGGAAAGTTTGCAATCTTTTCCTTTGCTCTGTCAGTAATTTGTAATTCTCCTTTAATTTTATTTGGATTTCCACAAATTAATGAGGCCTCCGCCCCTGTGTCTACCAATGCCACCACCTTTTGAACTGATTTCCTAATATCGGTGGCAGACCAAGAAATATTTAACACATGAGCTTGACCTTCATCCTATTCAAAATCAGATTGTCGGTGTCTCTTTTGCTCTCTTTTGGTTTTGTGGTCGATCTTCTTATCCTTTCTCTTTTTTACTGCAGCAACCTGACACTCATCATCCGAGCTACACTCACTATTTTCCTCTAACAGCGGAGCTGAAGGAGTGACTCGTGCTGTCTGTCTCAATAATTGTTTCATCATAGTGATTAACTCATCTGTATCACTGGTGTTACGAAGGGCACGTACCTTTAACTTCAGTTTTTGACACCTTTGATATAACTCCTGTGTGGGCAATCCATCAATATCTCCAGCAGGCACTCCTGCTCGTAGTAACGCATTCCATAACAACTTACGTGGAGGAGTAAATCCTCCTGCCCTGGGATGACCTGGTCTTGCAGGGGCGGCATGACCCATTGGTGCAACAGGGCGATTGTCCCACTCCCCCAGTGTGCTTAACTCTTGCATGCGTGCTTTTACATCAGCTAACGCAGAATCAGTTGACCCCATCATTACTGTTAGAACTGCAGATTTGTAATGAGGAGGAGCAGTGCGGATGATAGCATCACGCACTGTTTTAGGCACAGTTATCTCATTCATATTGTTATGTAGGGATAGTGTTAATGCATCGCGTAAACACAGTCGGGTTAACCTCTGGACTCCTTCTCGGAGAGTTTGCCATTTTCCTGGGATTTCTGCCCAGTCAGCCACATGAGGATAAACTGCTCTGATAGCCTCAGCATACATATCAGAAAGAAGCATCTGATTTTCCAGATCTCTGGCCTGAGCCCTAAACTCAGTATTAACACTGGCCTCTCTACTGAGTCCCATGAATTTCATCACATCTCCGTGATCCACAGTAACATCTCCACCTTCTTCCATAAATCTACACATCCACAAGTCTAGAGGCTCATCTGACCTTTGTCTGCAGCGTGATTGTATATGCTGAATCTCTTCATGTGAATAATCATTTACAGTTTGCCAATTCTCAACAGGAGGTGTTCGTCCCTGTATCCAAATTACCTGCCCATCTTCTCCTAATACAGGGTTACCGTCTTCCCCCATCTGCTGTACAATTTCTGGGGCTGGAATTTTACGATGTCTACGCATCACTGGATAAACAGGTTTCACTGGTGACTGTGCCATCTGAGAGAGGGTAGTTTGTAAAACAGCATAAGGTCCCGTGCTCACCGCAGGGGGAATAATGTCATCCTCAGGTTCATTATTCTCCCATCGACCGTCCCAGTCAGACGGCTCCCAGTTTTCTGACAAGCCAGCAGAAAAAGCACGTACCCGCTTGGCCACTGGAGCCTTGCTATTTTTCCCCCTACGCTGCTTACTGTCTTTGGAAATATGCATCAAACACTTATCACACTGGTTTTGTAATTTCTTATGTTTCTTACCTAATGTTTTTAACTCCTGTCTTAGTTTCTCACATGTCTCATGTTTCATCCTCCAGGCAGTAGCGCAAGCCCACATGCGCCGCTGCACAGCGGACAAAGGAGCCTTATCATCAACCAGTATTTGCTTAATTACAGCAGTCAAATCTTCTGGACCTCCTTTCTTTAAATTATCAGACCACGGCTCGGGGCGTCCCCCGCCCGCTCTAAGAAGAGACCCTAATTCGGACCATTCTCCATCCCAGCCCATGGCTGGGACAGCTTCTGCTCTCCCTGTCTCATCAGATTTCTTTTTAGAAAACAGTTTCTTAAAAAAGCCAGACATTGTTTGCAGCTTCCAATAAATCCTGTTCGTGACGCCAAAATGTAGTGAAACACTTTTATTAATTTTGTAGGATCGTTGGAAGTCGGCAAAGAATGACACAACACTTCCTAATTATTAAATGTGTTTATTTAGCCTGATTATATATATAAAAGCATATTAGTGGATAGATAAAAAGCATAAGCATAATAGTGGATAATAGCACTTTAGGTTTCCATCTCTTACCGCTAGCAAGGTTGGAGAGCCCACAACCCCGGTAGAGCGTGCATAAAATCCGGTTGGATGTGTTCATCCAAAAGCTCGCAGCAGACTCTAACGAGTATAGAGGAAACCCTGCTTTTTCTACCTCATGACAAACAACATTCCATGAACAAACTTTTCTCATAACAATGTTCCGTGTTTCTGTCTCCGTACAATTTTCCCCACAACAACCCACATTGAAGGCTTCGTTCTCATAATAATCTTTCTTATAACATTGAATGAGGACATTTGACATCAAAAAATAAATCCCAATACACCATGGTAACCAGGATCTACGTTCCTACCCTCACCATGGTAACCAGGATCTACGTTCCTACCTCACCATAGTAACCTGGATCTACGTTCCTACCCTCACCATGGTAACCAGGATCTATGTTCTCACCCTCACCATGGTAACCAGGATCTACCTTCCTACCCACACCATGATAACCAGGATCTACCTTCCTACCCTCACCATGGTAACCAGGATCTAAGTTCTTACCCTCACCATGGTAACCAGGATCTACGTTCAATCCTCAACATGGTAGCCAGGATCTACGTTCCTACTCTCACCATGGTAACCAGGATCTACATTCCTACCCTCACCATGGTAACCAGGACCTACGTTCCTACTCTCACCATGGTAACCAAGATCTACGTTCCTACCCTCATCATGGTAACGAGGACCTACGTTCCTACTCTCACCATGGTAACCAGGATCTACGTTCCTACCTCACCATAGTAACCTGGATCTACGTTCCTACCTCACCATAGTAACCAGGATCTACGTTCCTACCCTCACCATAGTAGCCGATCTACGTTCCTACCCTCACCATGGTAACCAGGATTCACGTTCCCACCATCACCATGGTAACCAGGATCTACGTTCCTACCCTCATCATGGTAACCAGGACCTACGTTCCTACCTTCACCATGGTAACCTTGACCTACGTTCCTACCCTCACCATGGTAGCCAGGATCTACCTTCCTACCCACACCATGGTAACCAGGATCTATGTTCTCACCCTCACCATGGTAACCAGGATCTACGTTCCTACCCTCACCACTGTAACCAGGATCTACCTTCCTACCCACACCATGGTAACCAGGATCTATGTTCCTACCCTCACCATGGTAGCCAGGATCTACGTTCCTACCCTCACCATGGTAACCAGGATCTACGTTCCTACTCTCACCATGGTAACCAAGATCTACGTTCCTACCCTCACCATGGTAACCAGGATCTACGTTCCTACCCTCACCATGGTAACCAGGATCTACGTTCCTACCCTCACCCTGGTAACCAGGATCTACGTTCCTACCCTCACCCTGGTAACCAGGATCTATGTTCTCACCCTCACCATGGTAACCAGGATTTATGTTCAATCCTCACCATGGTAACCAGGATCTACGTTCCTACCCTCACCATGGTAACCAGGATCTACGTTCCTACCCTCACCATGGTAACCACGATCTACGTTCCTACCCTCACCCTGGTAACCAGGATCTACGTTTCTACCCTCACCATGGTAACCAGGATCTACGTTCCCACCCTCACCATGGTAACCAGGATCTACGTTCCTACCCTCACCATGGTAACCAGGATCTATGTTCCTACCCTCACCATGGTAACCAGGATCTACGTTCCTACCCTCACCATGGTAACCAGGATCTACATTCAATACTCAACATGGTAACCAGGATCTACGTTCCTACCCTCACCATAGTAGCAAGGATCTACGTTCTTACCCTCACCATGGTAACCAGGATCAACGTTTCTACCCTCACCATGGTAGTCTGGATCTACGTTCCTACCCTCACCATGGTAACCAGGATCTACGTTCCTACCCTTACCATGGTAGTCTGGATATACGTTCCTACCATCACCATGGTAGCCTGGATCTACGTTTCTACCCTCACCATGGTAACCAGGACCTACGTTCCTACCCTCACCATGGTAGCCAGGATCTACATTCCTACCCTCACCATTGTAACCAGGATCTACGTTCCTACCATCACCTTGGTAACCAGGATCTACGTTCCTACCCTCATCATGGTAACCAGGACCTACGTTCCTAACCTCACCATGCTAACCAGGATCTACGTTCCTACCCTCACCATGGTAGCCAGGATCTACGTTCCTACCCTCACCATGGTAACCAGGATCTACCTTCCTACCCTCCCCATGGTAGCCAGGATCTACGTTCCTACCCTCACCATGGTAACCAGGATCTACGTTCCTACCTCACCATAGTAACCTGGATCTACGTTCCTACCCTCACCATGGTAACCAGGATCTACGTTCCTACCTCACCATAGTAACCTGGATCTACGTTCCTACCCTCACCATGGTAACCAGGATCTACGTTCCTACCTCACCATAGTAACCTGGATCTACGTTCCTACCCTCACCATGGTAACCAGGATCTATGTTCTCACCCGCACCATGGTAACCAGGATCTACCTTCCTACCCACACCATGATAACCAGGATCTACTTTCCTACCCTTACCATGGTAACCAGGATCTACGTTCTTACCCTCACCATGGTAACCAGGATCTACGTTCAATCCTCAACATGGTAACCAGGATCTACGTTCCTACTATCACCATGGTAACCAGGATCTACATTCCTACCCTCACCATGGTAACCAGGACCTACGTTCCTACTCTCACCATGGTAACCAGGACCTACGTTCCTAACCTCACAATGGTAACCAGGATCTACGTTCCTACCTCACCATAGTAACCTGGATCTACGTTCCTACCCTCACCATGGTAACCAGGATCTACGTTCCTACCTCACCATAGTAACCAGGATCTACGTTCCTACCCTCACCATAGTAGCCGATCTACGTTCCTACCCTCACCATGGTAACCAGGATTCACGTTCCCACCCTCACCATGGTAACCAGGATCTACGTTCCTACCCTCATCATGGTAACCAGGACCTACGTTCCTACCTTCACCATGTTAACCACGATCTACCTTCCTACCCACACCACTGTAACCAGGATCTACGTTCCTACTCTCACCATGGTAACCAGGATCTACGTTCCTACCTTCACCATGGTAACCAGGATCTACGTTCCTACCCTCACCCTGGTAACCAGGATCTATGTTCTCACCCTCACCATGGTAACCAGGATCTACATTTAATCCTCAACATGGTAACCAGGATCTACGTTCCTACCCTCACCATTGTAGCCACGATCTACGTTCCTACCCTCACCATGGTAACCAGGATTTATGTTCCTAAACTCACCATGGTAACCAGGATCTACATTCCTACCCTCACCATGGTAACCAGGACCTACGTTCCTACTCTCACCATGGTAACCAGGTTCTACGTTCCTACCCTCACCATGGTAGCCAGGATCTACGTTCCTACCCTCACCATAATAACGAGGATCTGCGTTCCTACCCTCACCATGGCAGCCAGGATCTACGTTCCTACCCTCACCATGGTAACCAGGATCAACGTTCAATCCTCAACTTGGTAACCAGGATCTACGTTCCTACCCTCACCTTAGTAGCCAGGATCTACGTTCCTACCCTCACCATGGTAACCAGGATCTACGTTCCTACCCTCACCATGGTAACCAGGATCTACGTTCCTACCCTCACCCTGGTAACTAGGATCTAAGTTCCTACCCTCACCATGGTAACCAGGATCTACATTTAATCCTCACCATGGTAACCAGGATCTACGTTCCTACCCTCACCATGGTAACCAGGATCTACGTTCCTACCCTCACCCTGGTAACCAGGATCTAAGTTCCTACCCTCACCATGGTAACCAGGATCTACATTCAATCCTCAACATGGTAACCAGGATCTACGTTCCTACCCTCACCATTGTAGCCACGATCTACGTTCCTACCCTCACCATGGTAACCAGGATCTACGTTCCTACCCTCACCATGGTAGCCAGGATCTACGTTCCTACCCGCACCACTGTAACCAGGATCTACGTTCCTACACTCACCATGGTAACCAGGATCTACGTTCCTACCCTCACCATGGTAACCAGGATCTACGTTCTTACCCTCACCATGGTAACCAGGATCTACGTTTCTACCCTCACCATGGTAGTCTGGATCTACGTTCCTACCCTCACCATGGTAACCAGGATCTACGTTCCTACCCTCACCATGGTAGCCAGGATCTACGTTCCTACCCTCACCATGGTAACCAGGATCTACGTTCCTACCTCACCATAGTAACCTGGATCTACGTTCCTACCCTCACCATGGTAGCCAGGATCTACGTTCCTACCCTCACCATGGTAACCAGGATCTACGTTCCTACACTCCCCATGGTAGCCAGGATCTACGTTCCTACCCTCACCATGGTAACCAGGATCTACGTTCCTACCCTCACCATGGTAACCAGGATCTACGTTCCTACCTCACCATAGTAACCTGGATCTACGTTCCTACCCTCACCATGGTAGCCAGGATCTACGTTCCTACCCTCACCATGGTAACCAGGATCTATGTTCTCACCCTCACCATGGTAACCAGGATCTACCTTCCTACCCACACCATGATAACCAGGATCTACCTTCCTACCCTCACCATGGTAACCAGGATCTAAGTTCTTACCCTCACCATGGTAACCAGGATCTACGTTCCTACCCTCACCATGGTAACCAGGATCTATGTTCTCACCCTCACCATGGTAACCAGGATCTACCTTCCTACCCACACCATGATAACCAGGATCTACGTTCCTACCCTCACCATGGTAACCAGGATCTACGTTCAATCCTCAACATGGTAACCAGGATCTACGTTCCTACCCTCACCATGGTAACCAGGATCTACGTTCCTACCCTCATCATGGTAACCAGGACCTACGTTCCTACCCTCACCATGGTAACCAGGATCTACGTTCCTACCTCACCATAGTAACCTGGATCTACGTTCCTACCCTCACCATGGTAACCAGGATCTACGTTCCTACCCTCACCATGGTAACCAGGATCTACGTTCCTACCCTCACCATGGTAACCAGGATCTACGTTCCTACCCTCCCCATGGTAGCCAGGATCTACGTTCCTACCCTCACCATGGTAACCAGGATCTACGTTCCTACCCTCACCATGGTAACCAGGATCTACGTTCCTACCTCACCATAGTAACCTGGATCTACGTTCCTACCCTCACCATGGTAACCAGGATCTACGTTCAATCCTCAACATGGTAACCAGGATCTACGTTCCTACTCTCACCATGGTAACCAGGATCTACATTCCTACCCTCACCATGGTAACCAGGACCTACGTTCCTACTCTCACCATGGTAACCAAGATCTACGTTCCTACCCTCATCATGGTAACCAGGACCTACGTTCCTTACCTCACCATGGTAACCAGGATCTACGTTCCTACCTCACCATAGTAACCTGGATCTACGTTCCTACCCTCACCATGGTAACCAAGATCTACGTTCCTACCTCACCATAGTAACCTGGATCTACGTTCCTACCCTCACCATGGTAACCAGGATCTACGTTCCTACCTCACCATAGTAACCTGGATCTACGTTCCTACCCTCACCATGGTAACCAGGATCTATGTTCTGACCCGCACCATGGTAACCAGGATCTACCTTCCTACCCACACCATGATAACCAGGATCTACTTTCCTACCCTTACCATGGTAACCAGGATCTACGTTCTTACCCTCACCATGGTAACCAGGATCTACGTTCAATCCTCAACATGGTAACCAGGATCTACGTTCCTACTATCACCATGGTAACCAGGATCTACATTCCTACCCTCACCATGGTAACCAGGACCTACGTTCCTACTCTCACCATGGTAACCAGGACCTACGTTCCTAACCTCACAATGGTAACCAGGATCTACGTTCCTACCTCACCATAGTAACCTGGATCTACGTTCCTACCCTCACCATGGTAACCAGGATCTACGTTCCTACCTCACCATAGTAACCAGGATCTACGTTCCTACCCTCACCATAGTAGCCGATCTACGTTCCTACCCTCACCATGGTAACCAGGATTCACGTTCCCACCCTCACCATGGTAACCAGGATCTACGTTCCTACCCTCATCATGGTAACCAGGACCTACGTTCCTACCTTCACCATGTTAACCACGATCTACCTTCCTACCCACACCACTGTAACCAGGATCTACGTTCCTACTCTCACCATGGTAACCAGGATCTACGTTCCTACCTTCACCATGGTAACCAGGATCTACGTTCCTACCCTCACCCTGGTAACCAGGATCTATGTTCTCACCCTCACCATGGTAACCAGGATCTACATTTAATCCTCAACATGGTAACCAGGATCTACGTTCCTACCCTCACCATTGTAGCCACGATCTACGTTCCTACCCTCACCATGGTAACCAGGATTTATGTTCCTAAACTCACCATGGTAACCAGGATCTACATTCCTACCCTCACCATGGTAACCAGGACCTACGTTCCTACTCTCACCATGGTAACCAGGTTCTACGTTCCTACCCTCACCATGGTAGCCAGGATCTACGTTCCTACCCTCACCATAATAACGAGGATCTGCGTTCCTACCCTCACCATGGTAGCCAGGATCTACGTTCCTACCCTCACCATGGTAACCAGGATCAACGTTCAATCCTCAACTTGGTAACCAGGATCTACGTTCCTACCCTCACCTTAGTAGCCAGGATCTACGTTCCTACCCTCACCATGGTAACCAGGATCTACGTTCCTACCCTCACCATGGTAACCAGGATCTACGTTCCTACCCTCACCCTGGTAACCAGGATCTAAGTTCCTACCCTCACCATGGTAACCAGGATCTACATTCAATCCTCACCATGGTAACCAGGATCTACGTTCCTACCCTCACCATGGTAACCAGGATCTACGTTCCTACCCTCACCCTGGTAACCAGGATCTAAGTTCCTACCCTCACCATGGTAACCAGGATCTACATTCAATCCTCAACATGGTAACCAGGATCTACGTTCCTACCCTCACCATTGTAGCCACGATCTACGTTCCTACCCTCACCATGGTAACCAGGATCTACGTTCCTACCCTCACCATGGTAGCCAGGATCTACGTTCCTACCCGCACCACTGTAACCAGGATCTACGTTCCTACACTCACCATGGTAACCAGGATCTACGTTCCTACCCTCACCATGGTAACCAGGATCTATGTTCTTACCCTCACCATGGTAACCAGGATCTACGTTTCTACCCTCACCATGGTAGTCTGGATCTACGTTCCTACCCTCACCATGGTAACCAGGATCTACGTTCCTACCCTCACCATGGTAGCCAGGATCTACGTTCCTACCCTCACCATGGTAACCAGGATCTACGTTCCTACCTCACCATAGTAACCTGGATCTACGTTCCTACCCTCACCATGGTAGCCAGGATCTACGTTCCTACCCTCACCATGGTAACCAGGATCTACGTTCCTACACTCCCCATGGTAGCCAGGATCTACGTTACTACCCTCACCATGGTAACCAGGATCTACGTTCCTACCCTCACCATGGTAACCAGGATCTACGTTCCTACCTCACCATAGTAACCTGGATCTACGTTCCTACCCTCACCATGGTAGCCAGGATCTACGTTCCTACCCTCACCATGGTAACCAGGATCTATGTTCTCAACCTTACCATGGTAACCAGGATCTACCTTCCTACCCACACCATGATAACCAGGATCTACCTTCCTACCCTCACCATGGTAACCAGGATCTAAGTTCTTACCCTCACCATGGTAACCAGGATCTACGTTCCTACCCTCACCATGGTAACCAGGATCTATGTTCTCACCCTCACCATGGTAACCAGGATCTACCTTCCTACCCACACCATGATAACCAGGATCTACCTTCCTACCCTCACCATGGTAACCAGGATCTACGTTCAATCCTCAACATGGTAACCAGGATCTACGTTCCTACCCTCACCATGGAAACCAAGATCTACGTTCCTACCCTCATCATGGTAACCAGGACCTACGTTCCTAACCTCACCATGGTAACCAGGATCTACGTTCCTACCTCACCATAGTAACCTGGATCTACGTTCCTACCCTCACCATGGTAACCAGGATCTACGTTCCTACCCTCACCATGGTAGCCAGGATCTACGTTCCTACCCTCACCATGGTAACCAGGATCTACGTTCCTACACTCCCCATGGTAGCCAGGATCTACGTTCCTACCCTCACCATGGTAACCAGGATCTACGTTCCTACCCTCACCATGGTAACCAGGATCTACGTTCCTACCTCACCATAGTAACCTGGATCTACGTTCCTACCCTCACCATGGTAACCAGGATCTACGTTCAATCCTCAACATGGTAACCAGGATCTACGTTCCTACCCTCACCATGGTAACCAGGATCTACATTCCTACCCTCACCATGGTAACCAGGACCTACGTTCCTACTCTCACCATGGTAACCAAGATCTACGTTCCTACCCTCATCATGGTAACCAGGACCTACGTTCCTAACCTCACCATGGTAACCAGGATCTACGTTCCTACCTCACCATAGTAACCTGGATCTACGTTCCTACCCTCACCATGGTAACCAAGATCTACGTTCCTACCTCACCATAGTAACCAGGATCTACGTTCCTACCCTCACCATAGTAGCCGATCTACGTTCCTACCCTCACCATGGTAACAAGGATTCACGTTCCCACCCTCACCATGGTAACCAGGATCTACGTTCCAACCTCACCATAGTAACCTGGATCTACGTTCCTACCCTCACCATGGTAGCCAGGATCTACGTTCCTACCCTCACCACTGTAACCAGGATCTACCTTCCTACCCACACCATGGTAACCTTGACCTACGTTCCTACCCTCATCATGGTAACCAGGACCTACGTTCCTAACCTCACCATGGTAACCTTGACCTACGTTCCTACCCTCACCATGGTAACCAGGATCTACGTTCCTACCCTCACCATGGTAACCAGGATCTACGTTCCTACCTCACCATAGTAACCTGGATCTACGTTCCTACCCTCACCATGGTAGCCAGGATCTACGTTCCTACCCTCACCACTGTAACCAGGATCTACCTTCCTACCCACACCATGGTAACCAGGATTTACGTTCAATCCTCAACATGGTAACCAGGATCTATGTTCTCACCCTCACCATGGTAACCAGGATCTACGTTCAATCCTCAAATTGGTAACCAGGATCTACGTTCCTACCCTCACCATGGTAGCCAGGATCTACGTTCCTACCCTCACCATGGTAACCAGGATCTACGTTCCTACCCTCACCATGGTAACCAGGATCTACGTTCCTACCCTCACCATGGTAACTAGGATCTACGTTCCTACCCTCACCCTGGTAACCAGGATCTATGTTCTCACCCTCACCATGGTAACCAGGATTTACGTTCAGTCCTCAACATGGTAACCAGGATCTACGTTCCTACCCTCACCATGGTAACCAGGATTTACGTTCCTAAACTCACCATGGTAACCAGGATCTACATTCCTACCCTCACCATGGTAACCAGGACCTACGATCCTACTCTCACCATGGTAACCAGGTTCTACGTTCCTACCCTCACCATGGTAGCCAGGATCTACGTTCCTACCCTCACCATAATAACGAGGATCTGCGTTCCTACCCTCACCATGGTAACCAGGATCTAAGTTCCTACCCTCACCATGGTAGCCAGGATCAACGTTCAATCCTCAACTTGGTAACCAGGATCTACGTTCCTACCCTCACCTTTGTAGCCAGGATCTACGTTCCTACCCTCACCATGGTAACCAGGATCAACGGCTATCCTCAAATTGGTAACCAGGATCTACGTTCCTACCCTCACCATGGTAGCCAGGACCTACGTTCCTACCCTCACCATGGTAACCAGGATCTACGTTCCTACCCTCACCATGGTAACCAGGATCTACGTTCCTACCCTCACCATGGTAGCCAGGATCTACGTTCCTACCCTCACCATAGTAGCAAGGATCTACGTTCTTACCCACACCATTGTAACCACGATCTACGTTCCTACCCTCACCATGGTAACCAGGATCTACGTTCCTACCCTCACCATGGTAGCCAGGATCTACGTTCCTACCCTCACCATGGTAACCAGGATCTACATTCCTACCCTCACCATGGTAACCAGGATCTACGTTCCTACCATCACCATGGTAACCAGGATCTACGTTCCTACCCTCACCATGCTAACCAGGATCTACGTTCCTACCCTCACCATGGTAGCCAGGATCTACGTTCCTACCCTCACCATGGTAACCAGGATCTACGTTCCTACACTCCCCATGGTAGCCAGGATCTACGTTACTACCCTCACCATGGTAACCAGGATCTAAGTTCTTACCCTCACCATGGTAACCAGAATCTACGTTCCTACCCTCACCATGGTAACCAGGATCTATGTTCTCACCCTCACCATGGTAACCAGGATCTACCTTCCTACCCACACCATGATAACCAGGATCTACCTTCCTACCCTCACCATGGTAACCAGGATCTACGTTCAATCCTCAACATGGTAACCAGGATCTACGTTCCTACCCTCACCATGGAAACCAAGATCTACGTTCCTACCCTCATCATGGTAACCAGGACCTACGTTCCTAACCTCACCATGGTAACCAGGATCTACGTTCCTACCTCACCATAGTAACCTGGATCTACGTTCCTACCCTCACCATGGTAACCAGGATCTACGTTCCTACCCTCACCATGGTAGCCAGGATCTACGTTCCTACCCTCACCATGGTAACCAGGATCTACGTTCCTACCCTCCCCATGGTAGCCAGGATCTACGTTCCTACCCTCACCATGGTAACCAGGATCTACGTTCCTACCCTCACCATGGTAACCAGGATCTACGTTCCTACCTCACCATAGTAACCTGGATCTACGTTCCTACCCTCACCATGGTAACCAGGATCTACGTTCAATCCTCAACATGGTAACCAGGATCTACGTTCCTACCCTCACCATGGTAACCAGGATCTACATTCCTACCCTCACCATGGTAACCAGGACCTACGTTCCTACTCTCACCATGGTAACCAAGATCTACGTTCCTACCCTCATCATGGTAACCAGGACCTACGTTCCTAACCTCACCATGGTAACCAGGATCTACGTTCCTACCTCACCATAGTAACCTGGATCTACGTTCCTACCCTCACCATGGTAACCAGGATCTACGTTCCTACCTCACCATAGTAACCAGGATCTACGTTCCTACCCTCACCATAGTAGCCGATCTACGTTCCTACCCTCACCATGGTAACAAGGATTCACGTTCCCACCCTCACCATGGTAACCAGGATCTACGTTCCAACCTCACCATAGTAACCTGGATCTACGTTCCTACCCTCACCATGGTAGCCAGGATCTACGTTCCTACCCTCACCACTGTAACCAGGATCTACCTTCCTACCCACACCATGGTAACCTTGACCTACGTTCCTACCCTCATCATGGTAACCAGGACCTACGTTCCTAACCTCACCATGGTAACCTTGACCTACGTTCCTACCCTCACCATGGTAACCAGGATTTACGTTCAATCCTCAACATGGTAACCAGGATCTATGTTCTCACCCTCACCATGGTAACCAGGATCTACGTTCAATCCTCAAATTGGTAACCAGGATCTACGTTCCTACCCTCACCATGGTAGCCAGGATCTACGTTCCTACCCTCACCATGGTAACCAGGATCTACGTTCCTACCCTCACCATGGTAACCAGGATCTACGTTCCTACCCTCACCATGGTAACTAGGATCTACGTTCCTACCCTCACCCTGGTAACCAGGATCTATGTTCTCACCCTCACCATGGTAACCAGGATTTACGTTCAGTCCTCAACATGGTAACCAGGATCTACGTTCCTACCCTCACCATGGTAACCAGGATTTACGTTCCTAAACTCACCATGGTAACCAGGATCTACATTCCTACCCTCACCATGGTAACCAGGACCTACGATCCTACTCTCACCATGGTAACCAGGATCTACGTTCCTACCCTCACCATGGTAGCCAGGATCTACGTTCCTACCCTCACCATAATAACGAGGATCTGCGTTCCTACCCTCACCATGGTAACCAGGATCTAAGTTCCTACCCTCACCATGGTAGCCAGGATCAACGTTCAATCCTCAACTTGGTAACCAGGATCTACGTTCCTACCCTCACCTTAGTAGCCAGGATCTACGTTCCTACCCTCA
>CACRXE010000016.1:2500-7500 GCA_902685375.1 Neostethus bicornis
AATCAAATAAATAAACCTGGTTAATGTTTTATTTTTCTGTAATTCTGATGTTTCATCACTAGATGGAGCCAAAGATACAACAACACTGCTCCCATTAAAATGTGTGTGTGTCCGTGATGCCCACAAAATAAACAGTGTGTACAGATATGGAGAGCCATCAGGGCCAATACACACACGTAAACAAGCATGTAAAAAGTTTGCCCATATCTGATCTTGTTTCTTATTGGTGCCGTCCCGGTTCGGTGCCACGCAGCTCTGAATGACGTTCTATTGTTGTGTGTGTGTGTGTGTGTGTGTGTGTGTGTGTGTGTGTGTGTGTGTGTGTGTGTGTGTGTGTGTGTGTGTGTGTCTGTCCAGGTTTAACAACGCGGGCTGGATCTCTAACAGCCGCATCCTGAGCTTCCTGAAGCTCGTCTACTACTGCATCTTCGCCTGGCTCTACGGCCTGGCGGGCTCCAGTTCTCACCTGGTCCTGGTCAACTCCTCCTGGACCCGGGACCACATCCTGGCTCTGTGGCGGGTACCCGCCCGCACCCGGGTGCTGTACCCGCCCTGCGACGTGCGCTCCTTCACGGACCGGCCTCTACGTGACGGGAAGCAAGAGCGGGGAGTCCGGACCGTCGTGTCCGTGGCTCAGTTCCGACCGGAGAAAGACCACCGGCTGCAGATCCGAGCTTTCCGGAAGCTGTTGGACCGGAGGGAGGCGGAGGGGGCGCGGGAGGAGGTACGCCTGGTTCTGATTGGAGGATGCAGGAACCAGGAAGACACGGAGCGCGTGGAGAACCTGAAGCGTCTGTGTGAGGAGCTGAGGGTCTCCAACAGGGTGGTCTTCATGCTGAACGCCACCTTCCAGGAGCTGAAGGAGCAGCTGGCAGGAGCCAGCATCGGGCTGCACGCCATGTGGAACGAGCACTTTGGCATCGGTAAGACGTTCTGTGTAAACGCCAAGGGCCGCCGCTGGGCTGCCATGTCCTCCCACACCACCCCACCGTGCCCTCCCACGCCCCGCCGTGCCCTCCCACACACCACCCCGCCGTGCCCTCCCACACACACACCGCCGTGCCCTCCCACACACACACCGCCCCGCCGTGCCCTCCCACACACCACCCCGCCGTGCCCTCCCACACACACACCGCCCCGCCGTGCCCTCCCACACACCACCCCGCCGTGCCCTCCCACACACACACCACCCCGCCGTGCCCTCCCACACACCACCCCGCCGTGCCCTCCCACACACACACCGCCCCGCCGTGCCCTCCCACACACACACCGCCCCGCCGTGCCCTCCCACACACCACCCCGCCGTGCCCTCCCACACACACACCACCCCGCCGTGCCCTCCCACACACCGCCCCGCCGTGCCCTCCCACACACACACCGCCCCACCGTGCCCTCCCACACACCGCCCCGCCGTGCCCTCCCACACACACACCGCCCCGCCGTGCCCTCCCACACACCGCCCCGCCGTGCCCTCCCACACACTACCCATACATTTCATAACCTGCTCCACCCTACATCCTGCTGCCCGCCTCCAGGCTCGCTGCGGGCAGCAGGTTCTTCACCTCGGCCGGACACGTTTATGGGGTACCAGGGCAGGCGGGTCGGCTGCCACCCGTCTCCTCCTTCACCCGACCCTATGGCCCCTCCTGCAGGTGGTGAGTCCCCTGTTCGGGCTGAGCCCGGCCGGGCCCCATGGGTAAAAGCTCGGCCACCGGGCGCTCGCTCTCGTGCCCCACCCTCGGGCCTGGCTCCAAGGGGGCGGTCCCGGTGACCCGCGTCCGGGCAAGGGCGACTTGGCCATGTTTGATTTCTTCGTCGGGCCCCTCACCTAGGGGTGACCCTACCAGGGCCAACGCGACCCGGCCCCGGATAAACGGAAGACGATGGAACGGAACCGTTTGAATCGTTTGAATCGTTTGAATCGTTTGAATCGTTTGAACCGTTTGAACCGTTTGAATCGTTTGAATCGTTTGAACCGTTTGAATCGTTTGAATCGTTTGAATCGTTTGAATCGTTTGAACCGTTTGAATCGTTTGAACCGTTTGAACCGTTTGAATCGTTTGAATCGTTTGAACCGTTTGAACCGTTTGAATCGTTTGAATCGTTTGAACCGTTTGAATCGTTTGAATCGTTTGAATCGTTTGAATCGTTTGAATCGTTTGAACCGTTTGAACCGTTTGAATCGTTTGAATCGTTTGAACCGTTTGAACCGTTTGAATCGTTTGAACCGTTTGAACCGTTTGAACCGTTTGAACCGTTTGAATCGTTTGAACCGTTTGAATCGTTTGAATCGTTTGAATCGTTTGAACCGTTTGAACCGTTTGAATCGTTTGAATCGTTTGAACCGTTTGAACCGTTTGAATCGTTTGAACCGTTTGAACCGTTTGAATCGTTTGAATCGTTTGAACCGTTTGAATCGTTTGAATCGTTTGAATCGTTTGAATCGTTTGAACCGTTTGAATCGTTTGAATCGTTTGAATCGTTTGAACCGTTTGAATCGTTTGAACCGTTTGAATCGTTTGAATCGTTTGAATCGTTTGAACCGTTTGAACCGTTTGAATCGTTTGAATCGTTTGAATCGTTTGAATCGTTTGAACCGTTTGAATCGTTTGAACCGTTTGAATCGTTTGAATCGTTTGAATCGTTTGAATCGTTTGAACCGTTTGAATCGTTTGAATCGTTTGAATCGTTTGAATCGTTTGAACCGTTTGAATCGTTTGAACCGTTTGAACCGTTTGAATCGTTTGAACCGTTTGATCCGTTTGAACCGTTTGAATCGTTTGATCCGTTTGAATCGTTTGATCCGTTTGAATCGTTTGATCCGTTTGAATCGTTTGATCCGTTTGAATCGTTTGATCCGTTTGAACCGTTTGAATCGTTTGAACCGTTTGAACCGTTTGAACCGTTTGAACCGTTTGATCCGTTTGAACCGTTTGAACCGTTTGATCCGTTTGAATCGTTTGATCCGTTTGAATCGTTTGATCCGTTTGAATCGTTTGATCCGTTTGAATCGTTTGATCCGTTTGAATCGTTTGATCCGTTTGAATCGTTTGATCCGTTTGAACCGTTTGAACCGTTTGAATCGTTTACAGCCTCATTAATTATTCATCATTCCTAACGACGCCGTGGCCGTCACCGGAGACTATCCCGGCTGATTCAAGGAGAGAGGCAGGATACACCCACAACAGGTCACCAGTTTGTTGTGGAGCCACACACACACACACACACACACACACTCATTATGAGGAGCCAACCCAGCAGACAGGGAACCTCCAGGGAACGTTAGCCTGAGGTTCTGTAAAGGTTCTGTTAGAACCTAACCTTCCCAAAACGTTCAGAGAACTAAATTCTAAACGTTCCGTCGTCTTCGCTTATCCAGGCCCGTCGCCAGGGGCAACAGCCTCAGGCAAGAAGCTCAGGTTTCTCTCACCCCGGCTGCATCCTCCATCTCACCCAGGAGGATCCTGAAGTGTTCCCTGTCCAGGTCCGGGGTCTGACTCTTGGTCTCCTCCCGGTGGGACGGAACACCTCACTAGCGAGGCGTTCAAGGGGCATACTGACCGGATGCCAGAACCACCCCATCTGGCTCCTCTCGACCTGGAGGAGGAGCTGCTCGACACCGAGCTCCTCCTGGATGGCAGAGCTCCTCACCCGATCTCTGAGTGAGAACCCAGCCACCCTGCTGAGGAAGCTCATTTCGGCCGCTTGTACCCGCGATCTCATTCTTTCGGTCACCACCCACAGCTGGTTACCATGGTGAGGGTAGGAACGTAGATCCTGGTTACCATGGTGAGGGTAGGAACGTAGATCCTGGTTACCATGGTGAGGATAGGAACGTAGATCCTGGTTGCCACGGTGAGGGTAGGAACGTAGATCCTGGTTACCATGGTGAGGGTAGGAATCTAGATCCTGGTTACCATGGTGAGGGTAGGAACATAGATCCTGGTTACCAGGGTGAGGGTAGGAACGTAGATCCTGGTTGCCACGGTGAGGGTAGGAACGTAGATCCTGGTTACCACGGTGAGGGTAGGAACGTAGATCCTGGTTACCACGGTGAGGGTAGGAACGTAGATCCTGGTTACCACGGTGAGGGTAGGAACGTAGATCCTGGTTACCATGGTGAGGGTAGGAACGTAGATCCTGGTTGCCACGGTGAGGGTAGGAACGTAGATCCTGGTTACCACGGTGAGGGTAGGAACGTAGATCCTGGTTACCACGGTGAGGGTAGGAACATAGATCCTGGTTACCACGGTGAGGGTAGGAACATAGATCCTGGTTACCATGGTGAGGGTAGGAACATAGATCCTGGTTACCATGGTGAGGGTAGGAACGTAGATCCTGGTTGCCATGGTGAGGGTAGGAACGTAGATCCTGGTTACCATGGTGAGGGTAGGAATGTAGATCCTGGTTACCATGGTGAGGGTAGGAACGTAGATCCTGGTTACCGTGGTGAGGGTAGGAACGTAGATCCTGGTTACCACGGTGAGGGTAGGAACGTAGATCCTGGTTACCATGGTGAGGGTAGGAACGTAGATCCTGGTTACCATGGTGAGGGTAGGAACGTAGATCCTGGTAACCATGGTGAGGGTAGGAACGTAGATCCTGGTTACCGTGGTGAGGGTAGGAACGTAGATCCTGGTTACCACGGTGAGGGTAGGAACGTAGATCCTGGTTACCACGGTGAGGATAGGAACGTAGATCCTGGTTACCATGGTGAGGATAGGAACGTAGATCCTGGTTGCCATGGTGAGGGTAGGAACGTAGATCCTGGTTACCACGGTGAGGATAGGAACGTAGATCCTGGTTGCCATGGTGAGGGTAGGAACATAGATCCTGGTTACCACGGTGAGGGTAGGAACATAGATCCTGGTTACCATGGTGAGGATAGGAACATAGATCCTGGTTACCACGGTGAGGGTAGGAACATAGATCCTGGTTACCACGGTGAGGGTAGGAACATAGATCCTGGTTACCATGGTGAGGGTAGGAACATAGATCCT
>CACRXE010000017.1:0-2500 GCA_902685375.1 Neostethus bicornis
ACACACACACACACACACACACACTCACACACACACTCACACACACACCACCCCTCACACACTGTGAGAGACAATTCACTTATGCATTGATTCATAGGTGTGTGTGTGTGTGTGTAAGTGTATGTGTATATATGTGTGTATGTGTGTGTGAGTGTGTGTGTGTGTGTGTGTGTGTGAGCGTCCAGCAGCTCATTAGAAACCATTTAAATTCTTTTTTACTAAGATTTACGACCAATCAGAACGCACCGTCTGGTAGAAGTTTACAACCAATCAGAACGCTCCGTCTGGTAGAAGTTTACGACCAATCAGAACGCTCCGTCTGGTAGAAGTTTACAACCAATCAGAACGCTCCGTCTGGTAGAAGTTTACAACCAATCAGAACGCTCCATCTGGTAGAAGTTTACAACCAATCAGAACGCTCCGTCTGGTAGAAGTTTACAACCAATCAGAACGCTCCATCTGGTAGAAGTTTACAACCAATCAGAACGCTCCGTCTGGTAGAAGTTTACAACCAATCAGAACGCTCCGTCTGGTAGAAGTTTACGACCAATCAGAACGCTCCGTCTGGTAGAAGTTTACGACCAATCAGAACGCTCCGTCTGGTAGAAGTTTACGACCAATCAGAACGCTCCGTCTGATAGAAGTTTACGACCAATCAGAACGCTCCGTCTGGTAGAAGTTTACGACCAATCAGAACGCTCCGTCTGGTAGAAGTTTACGACCAATCAGAACGCTCCGTCTGATAGAAGTTTACGACCAATCAGAACGCTCCGTCTGGTAGAAGTTTACGACCAATCAGAACGCTCCGTCTGGTAGAAGTTTACGACCAATCAGAACGCTCCGTCTGGTAGAAGTTCACCAGCTGGCGTCTCGTCGTGGGTATGGGCCCTATCGTGCGGCTAGCCCTATCGTGCGGTACGCCTTATGTGTGAACCAGATGAACACTACTTGCTGTGATTCCAGGAGCTCTGATAAAGTAACTCCACCTGCTGGACGTCAACGTGAACCGGCCAATCAAAGTGAGGCACCGAGCGCCGTGGGGGCGATGGATGACCAGAGAAGGAGGGTAGAGGGCAGCGCCAGCCGGGCCAGTTACGTGTCAAGGAGCCGCGTGGTACAGGAAGTGACTCTGACAGCGAGGAGGGTGAACCTGCCATGTTAGATTCAGAAACAGAGGATGAGGACTTTGATGATTTAATAAATGACTTTATGACGATTTTAAATAATATTTAAATAAAAACAAACAAACTCAGTTTTACTCACGATCTATTTTTAAATACACACGTGTGTGTGTGTGTGTGTGTGTGTGTCTATCTGTGTCTCTATAAAAGTGTGTGTTTCCGTCTTTACGTGTGTATCTCTGAGTGCGTGTATCTATTGGTATATGTGTATGTGTGTGTGTGTGTATCTGTATGTATCTATCAGTGTGTGTATCTGTGTGTGTGTGTGTGTGTGTGTGTGTATCTGTGTGTGTGTGTGTATGTCTCTGTGTGTGTGTGTATCTGTGTGTGTATCTCTGAGTGCGTGCCTGCTTAACACACTCATTGAGTCTCGTCGAGCAGCGGAGAGCGGGGGAGGATGAACGAGGGGGTATGAGGGGGGGGTATGACGGGGGGGGGTATGAGGGGGGGCGGGTAGTGAACGCAGGGAGGAGGTCAAAGGTCGTCGTCTGTAATTGGCTGGAAACGCGTTTCTGATCCAATCACAAAAAACAGGTTCATAGACGGCCGGCGTTCGCAGACGGTCGGCGTTGCCGTGGTGACGATGAAAGGAGAGTTTATTAAAGTCGTTCATCAGGTCAAACTGTGACGGATCAAACGGGGGGGGGCACGGAGACCCTGGGAGGGGTGAGGGCGAAGGGGGGAGGGGCCTCAAGGCCGACGGGATTAAAATTTTATGTCTTTTGAATCAAACAGAATAAAAAAAAAGCTTGAAAACAATAAAAAAAAAAAATCAGATTTTTTTTCTGTTTTGGTTTTAAATTCATTAAAAAAAGACATTTTATTTTGAAAATACTTGTAATTTTTTTTAAGTTGTCGTGACGACAATTTTCAGATTTTAAATCGTAGCGTCTCTTTAAACACGTGGTAACCACGGTAACCAGGTAAAGCCTTCATTAACGACCCGTAAGTGGAGGTACGGAGGCGTTACCAGGGCGGAGACCAGGCGGGGGGGGGGTACGACCACATTCAGAGGGACTGATCGTACGAGCCAATCAGATGAAGAAAGAGCTACAGGGTGGGCGGGGTCGAACAGAGGTAGAGGGAGGAGTTCAGAGTAGAGCCGCTCCTCCTCCAGACGGGCTCACCCGCATTCACCTGCTTCCACCCGCCTTCACCCGCCTCCCGCCTTCACCCGCCTCCCGCCTTCACCCGCCTCCCGCCTTCACCTGCCTCCCGCCTTCACCCGCCTCCCGCCTTCACCCGCCTCCCGCCTTCACCCGCCTTCTCTCTGGGAGGAGAGAGGGCGGGGCTTCACGTCCGAATGAAACCAGAATGTT
>CACRXE010000017.1:52500-62500 GCA_902685375.1 Neostethus bicornis
TGGTAGACTCTCTGTGTGTGTGTGTGTGTGTGTGTGTATGGTAGACTCTGTGTGTGTGTGTGTGTGTGTGTGGGTGTGTGTGTGTGTGTGTATGGTAGTCTGTGTGTGTGTGTGTCTCTGTGTGTGTGTGTGTATGTGTGTGTGTGTGTATGGTAGACTCTGTGTGTGTGTGTCTCTGTGTGTGTGTGTGTGTGTGTGTGTATGGTAGTCTCTGTGTGTGTGTGTCTCTGTGTGTGTGTGTGTGTGTGTGTGTATGGTAGACTCTGTGTGTGTGTGTGTGTGTGTGTGGTAGTCTGTGTGTGTGTGTGTGTGTGTGTGTGTGGGTGTGTATGGTAGACTCTGTGTGTGTGTGTGTGTGTGTGTGTGTGTGTGTGTGTGTGTGTGTGTGTGTGTGTGTGTGTATGGTAGTCTGTGTGTGTGTGTCTCTGTGTGTGTGTGTGTGTATGTGTGTGTATGGTAGTCTCTGTGTGTGTGTGTGTGTGTGTGTATGTGTGTGTATGGTAGACTCTGTGTGTGTGTGTGTGTATGGTAGACTGTGTGTGTGTGTGTGTGTGTATGGTAGACTGTGTGTATGTGTGTGTGTGTGTGTGTATGGTAGGCTGTGTGTGTGTGTGTGTGTGTGTGTGTATGGTAGACTGTGTGTGTGTGTGTGTATGGTAGGCTGTGTATGTGTGTGTATGGTAGACTGTGTGTATGTGTGTGTGTGTGTGTGTATGGTAGGCTGTGTGTGTGTGTGTATGGTAGACTGTGTGTGTGTGTGTGTGTGTGTGTGTGTATGGTAGACTGTGTGTATGTGTGTGTGTGTGTATGGTAGACTGTGTGTGTGTGTGTGTGTGTGTGTGTGTATGGTAGACTGTGTGTGTGTGTGTGTGTGTGTGTGTGTATGGTAGACTGTGTGTGTGTGTGTGTGTATGGTAGACTGTGTGTGTGTGTGTGTGTGTCTGTGTATGGTAGACTGTGTGTGTGTGTGTGTGTGTGTGTGTGTGTATGGTAGACTGTGTGTGTGTGTGTGTATGGTAGACTGTGTGTGTGTGTGTGTGTGTATGTGTGTGTGTGTATGGTAGACTGTGTGTGTGTGTGTGTGTGTGTGTGTGTGTGTATGGTAGACTGTGTGTGTGTGTGTGTGTGTGTGTGTATGGTAGACTGTGTGTGTGTGTGTGTGTATGGTAGACTCTGTGTGTGTGTGTGTGTGTGTGTGTGTGTATGTGTGTGTATGGTAGTCTGTGTGTGTGTGTGTGTGTGTGTGTGTGTGTATGGTAGACTGTGTGTGTGTGTGTGTGTGTCTGTGTATGGTAGACTGTGTGTGTGTGTGTGTGTGTGTGTGTGTGTATGGTAGACTGTGTGTGTGTGTGTGTATGGTAGACTGTGTGTGTGTGTGTGTGTGTATGTGTGTGTGTGTATGGTAGACTGTGTGTGTGTGTGTGTGTGTGTGTGTGTGTGTGTATGGTAGACTGTGTGTGTGTGTGTGTGTGTGTATGGTAGACTGTGTGTGTGTGTGTGTGTATGGTAGACTCTGTGTGTGTGTGTGTGTGTGTGTGTGTGTGTGTGTGTGTGTGTGTGTATGGTAGACTCTGTGTGTGTGTTTGTGTGTGTGTGTATGGTAGACTGTGTGTGTGTGTGTGTGTGTGTGTGTATGGTAGTCTCTGTGTGTGTGTGTGTGTGTGTGTGTGTATGTGTGTGTATGGTAGTCTGTGTGTGTGTGTGTGTGTGTGTGTGTGTATGGTAGACTGTGTGTGTGTGTGTGTGTATGGTAGTCTCTGTGTGTGTGTGTGTGTGTGTGTGTGTGTGTGTGTGTATGGTAGACTCTGTGTGTGTGTGTGTGTGTGTGTGTGTGTGTGTATGGTAGACTCTGTGTGTGTGTGTATGGTAGACTGTGTGTGTGTGTGTGTGTATGGTAGTCTCTGTGTGTGTGTGTGTGTGTGTGTGTGTGTGTGAACACCGCCTCACCTGGTTGGTGAAGTACAGCTGGTAGGCGTGTCCGACCAATCGGCTGCGGAAGCTGAGCGCCAGCTGACCTTCCAGGAAGCGGATGGCGCTGTTGATGAAGGTGGCGGGCACGGCGACCAGGAGCCACTTGGCGAGCTGCAGGACGAACGCCTGCGGGTCTTTCTGAACGATGCACTTCACGATCATACCTGAAGGAGACGGTCGCCATGGTTACCACCATGGTTACCATCATGGTTACCATCATGGTTACCACCATGGTTACCGCCATGGTTACCATCATGGTTACCACCATGGTTACCGCCATGGTTACCATCATGGTTACCACCATGGTTACCACCATGGTTACCATCATGGTTACCGCCATGGTTACCATCATGGTTACCGCCATGGTTACCATCATGGTTACCACCATGGTTACCGCCATGGTTACCGCCATGGTTACCATCATGGTTACCGCCATGGTTACCATCATGGTTACCACCATGGTTACCAACATGGTTACCACCATGGTTACCGCCATGGTTACCGCCATGGTTACCATCGTGGTTACCGCCGTGGTTACCACCATGGTTACCACCATGGTTACCGCCATGGTTACCGCCATGGTTACCGCCATGGTTACCGCCATGGTTACCGCCATGGTTACCGCCATGGTTACCACCATGGTTACCACCATGGTTACCACCATGGTTACCATCATGGTTACCATCATGGTTACCGCCGTGGTTACCGCCATGGTTACCGCCATGGTTACCACCATGGTTACCACCATGGTTACCATCATGGTTACCATCATGGTTACCGCCATGGTTACCGCCGTGGTTACCGCCGTGGTTACCGCCATGGTTACCGCCATGGTTACCGCCATGGTTACCGCCATGGTTACCGCCATGGTTACCGCCATGGTTACCGCCATGGTTACCGCCGTGGTTACCAACATGGTTACCACCATGGTTACCGCCATGGTTACCGCCATGGTTACCAACATGGTTACCATCATGGTTACCATCATGGTTACCGCCGTGGTTACCAACATGGTTACCACCATGGTTACCGCCATGGTTACCGCCATGGTTACCATCATGGTTACCGCCATGGTTACCGCCATGGTTACCATCATGGTTACCATCATGGTTACCATCATGGTTACCATCATGGTTACCATCATGGTTACCACCATGGTTACCATCATGGTTACCACCGTGGTTACCACCATGGTTACCGCCATGGTTACCATCATGGTTACCATCATGGTTACCATCATGGTTACCGCCATGGTTACCAACATGGTTACCATCATGGTTACCACCATGGTTACCACCATGGTTACCATCATGGTTACCGCCATGGTTACCGCCATGGTTACCATCATGGTTACCGCCGTGGTTACCATCATGGTTACCATCATGGTTACCATCATGGTTACCATCATGGTTACCATCATGGTTACCATCATGGTTACCATCATGGTTACCATCATGGTTACCACCATGGTTACCATCATGGTTACCATGGTTACCACCATGGTTACCATCATGGTTACCATGGTTACCACCATGGTTACCATCATGGTTACCATCATGGTTACCACCATGGTTACCATCATGGTTACCACCATGGTTACCATCATGGTTACCATCATGGTTACCACCATGGTTACCATCATGGTTACCATCATGGTTACCACCATGGTTACCATCATGGTTACCATCATGGTTACCACCATGGTTACCACCATGGTTACCATCATGGTTACCACCATGGTTACCATCATGGTTACCACCATGGTTACCACCATGGTTACCATCATGGTTACCACCATGGTTACCATCATGGTTACCATCATGGTTACCACCATGGTTACCATCATGTTTACCACCATGGTTACCATCATGGTTACCATCATGGTTACCACCATGGTTACCATCATGGTTACCATCATGGTTACCATCATGTTTACCACCATGGTTACCATCATGGTTACCATCATGGTTACCATCATGGTTACCATCATGTTTACCACCATGGTTACCATCATGTTTACCATCATGGTTACCATCATGGTTACCATCATGGTTACCATCATGGTTACCACCATGGTTACCATCATGGTTACCATCATGGTTACCATCATGGTTACCATCATGGTTACCGCCATGGTTACCATCATGGTTACCACCATGGTTACCATCATGGTTACCATCATGGTTACCGCCATGGTTACCATCATGGTTACCACCATGGTTACCACCATGGTTACCATCATGGTTACCACCGTGGTTACCGCCATGGTTACCATCATGGTTACCACCATGGTTACCACCATGGTTACCATCATGGTTACCACCATGGTTACCATCATGGTTACCACCGTGGTTACCACCATGGTTACCATCATGGTTACCACCATGGTTACCACCATGGTTACCACCATGGTTACCACCATGGTTACCACCATGGTTACCATCATGGTTACCACCATGGTTACCACCGTGGTTACCATCATGTTTACCACCGTGGTTACCATCATGGTTACCACCATGGTTACCACCATGGTTACCATCATGGTTACCGCCATGGTTACCATCATGGTTACCACCATGGTTACCGCCATGGTTACCATCATGGTTACCACCATGGTTACCACCATGGTTACCACCATGGTTACCATCGTGGTTACCATCATGGTTACCACCATGGTTACCATCATGGTTACCATCATGGTTACCATCATGGTTACCATCATGGTTACCACCATGGTTACCACCATGGTTACCACCATGGTTACCATCATGGTTACCATCATGGTTACCACCATGGTTACCAACATGGTTACCATCATGGTTACCATCATGGTTACCATCATGGTTACCATCATGGTTACCATCATGGTTACCACCATGGTTACCACCATGGTTACCATCATGGTTACCATCATGGTTACCACCATGGTTACCATCATGGTTACCATCATGGTTACCACCATGGTTACCATCATGGTTACCATCATGGTTACCATCATGGTTACCACCGTGGTTACCATCGTGGTTACCACCGTGGTTACCATCGTGGTTACCATCGTGGTTACCATCGTGGTTACCATCGTGGTTACCATCATGGTTACCATCATGGTTACCATCATGGTTACCATCGTGGTTACCATCATGGTTACCAACATGGTTACCATCATGGTTACCATCATGGTTACCACCATGGTTACCACCATGGTTACCAACATGGTTACCATCATGGTTACCATCATGGTTACCACCATGGTTACCATCATGGTTACCATCATGGTTACCACCATGGTTACCAACATGGTTACCATCATGGTTACCATCATGGTTACCACCATGGTTACCACCATGGTTACCACCATGGTTACCAACATGGTTACCACCGTGGTTACCACCATGGTTACCATCATGGTTACCATCATGGTTACCATCATGGTTACCATCATGGTTACCATCATGGTTACCACCATGGTTACCATCATGGTTACCACCATGGTTACCATCATGGTTACCATCATGGTTACCATCATGGTTACCATCATGGTTACCACCATGGTTACCACCATGGTTACCATCATGGTTACCATCATGGTTACCATCATGGTTACCATCATGGTTACCATCATGGTTACCACCATGGTTACCATCATGGTTACCACCATGGTTACCATCATGGTTACCACCATGGTTACCATCATGGTTACCATCATGGTTACCACCATGGTTACCACCATGGTTACCATCATGGTTACCATCATGGTTACCATCATGGTTACCACCATGGTTACCATCATGGTTACCATCATGGTTACCACCATGGTTACCACCATGGTTACCATCATGGTTACCATCATGGTTACCACCATGGTTACCATCATGGTTACCATCATGGTTACCACCATGGTTACCATCATGGTTACCATCATGGTTACCATCATGGTTACCACCGTGGTTACCATCGTGGTTACCACCGTGGTTACCATCGTGGTTACCATCGTGGTTACCATCGTGGTTACCATCGTGGTTACCACCATGGTTACCACCATGGTTACCATCGTGGTTACCATCGTGGTTACCATCATGGTTACCATCGTGGTTACCATCGTGGTTACCATCGTGGTTACCACCATGGTTACCGCCATGGTTACCATCATGGTTACCATCATGGTTACCATCATGGTTACCATCGTGGTTACCATCGTGGTTACCATCATGGTTACCATCGTGGTTACCATCGTGGTTACCACCATGGTTACCACCATGGTTACCATCGTGGTTACCATCATGGTTACCATCGTGGTTACCATCGTGGTTACCATCATGGTTACCATCGTGGTTACCATCGTGGTTACCACCATGGTTACCATCGTGGTTACCACCATGGTTACCATCGTGGTTACCATCGTGGTTACCATCATGGTTACCATCGTGGTTACCATCGTGGTTACCATCATGGTTACCATCGTGGTTACCACCATGGTTACCATCGTGGTTACCATCATGGTTACCATCATGGTTACCATCATGGTTACCATCGTGGTTACCATCATGGTTACCATCATGGTTACCATCATGGTTACCATCGTGGTTACCATCATGGTTACCATCATGGTTACCATCATGGTTACCATCGTGGTTACCATCATGGTTACCATCATGGTTACCATCATGGTTACCATCGTGGTTACCATCATGGTTACCATCATGGTTACCATCGTGGTTACCATCATGGTTACCATCATGGTTACCATCATGGTTACCATCATGGTTACCATCATGGTTACCATCATGGTTACCATCATGGTTACCATCATGGTTACCATCATGGTTACCATCATGGTTACCATCATGGTTACCATCATGGTTACCATCATGGTTACCATCATGGTTACCATCGTGGTTACCATCATGGTTACCATCATGGTTACCATCATGGTTACCATCATGGTTACCATCATGGTTACCATCATGGTTACCATCATGGTTACCATCATGGTTACCATCATGGTTACCATCATGGTTACCATCATGGTTACCATCATGGTTACCATCGTGGTTACCATCATGGTTACCATCATGGTTACCATCATGGTTACCATCATGGTTACCATCGTGGTTACCATCATGGTTACCATCATGGTTACCATCATGGTTACCATCATGGTTACCATCATGGTTACCACCATGGTTACCATCATGGTTACCACCGTGGTTACCATCATGGTTACCATCGTGGTTACCACCATGGTTACCACCATGGTTACCATCGTGGTTACCATCATGGTTACCACCATGGTTACCACCATGGTTACCATCATGGTTACCGCCATGGTTACCATCATGGTTACCATCATGGTTACCATCATGGTTACCATCATGGTTACCATCGTGGTTACCATCGTGGTTACCATCATGGTTACCACCATGGTTACCACCATGGTTACCATCATGGTTACCATCGTGGTTACCATCGTGGTTACCATCATGGTTACCATCATGGTTACCACCATGGTTACCACCATGGTTACCATCATGGTTACCATCATGGTTACCACCATGGTTACCATCATGGTTACCATCATGGTTACCACCATGGTTACCATCATGGTTACCATCGTGGTTACCATCGTGGTTACCATCGTGGTTACCATCATGGTTACCACCATGGTTACCATCATGGTTACCACCGTGGTTACCATCATGGTTACCATCATGGTTACCATCATGGTTACCACCATGGTTACCACCATGGTTACCATCATGGTTACCATCATGGTTACCATCATGGTTACCACCGTGGTTACCATCATGGTTACCATCATGGTTACCATCATGGTTACCATCATGGTTACCACCATGGTTACCATCATGGTTACCATCATGGTTACCATCATGGTTACCATCATGGTTACCACCATGGTTACCATCATGGTTACCATCATGGTTACCATCATGGTTACCATCATGGTTACCATCATGGTTACCACCGTGGTTACCATCATGGTTACCATCATGGTTACCATCATGGTTACCATCATGGTTACCACCATGGTTACCATCATGGTTACCATCATGGTTACCATCGTGGTTACCACCGTGGTTACCATCATGGTTACCATCATGGTTACCATCATGGTTACCATCATGGTTACCATCATGGTTACCACCGTGGTTACCACCGTGGTTACCATCATGGTTACCATCATGGTTACCATCATGGTTACCATCATGGTTACCACCATGGTTACCATCATGGTTACCATCATGGTTACCACCATGGTTACCATCATGGTTACCATCATGGTTACCATCATGGTTACCACCGTGGTTACCACCGTGGTTACCATCATGGTTACCATCATGGTTACCATCATGGTTACCATCATGGTTACCACCATGGTTACCATCATGGTTACCATCATGGTTACCACCATGGTTACCACCATGGTTACCATCATGGTTACCATCATGGTTACCATCATGGTTACCATCATGGTTACCACCATGGTTACCACCATGGTTACCATCATGGTTACCATCATGGTTACCATCATGGTTACCACCGTGGTTACCATCATGGTTACCACCATGGTTACCATCATGGTTACCATCATGGTTACCATCATGGTTACCACCGTGGTTACCATCATGGTTACCATCATGGTTACCATCATGGTTACCATCATGGTTACCATCATGGTTACCATCATGGTTACCACCATGGTTACCATCATGGTTACCATCATGGTTACCACCATGGTTACCATCATGGTTACCATCATGGTTACCACCATGGTTACCATCATGGTTACCACCATGGTTACCATCATGGTTACCATCATGGTTACCACCATGGTTACCATCATGGTTACCACCATGGTTACCACCATGGTTACCACCATGGTTACCATCATGGTTACCATCATGGTTACCACCATGGTTACCACCATGGTTACCATCATGGTTACCATCATGGTTACCACCATGGTTACCATCATGGTTACCATCATGGTTACCACCATGGTTACCATCATGGTTACCACCATGGTTACCATCATGGTTACCATCATGGTTACCATCATGGTTACCATCATGGTTACCACCATGGTTACCACCATGGTTACCATCATGGTTACCATCATGGTTACCACCATGGTTACCATCATGGTTACCATCATGGTTACCACCATGGTTACCATCATGGTTACCATCATGGTTACCACCATGGTTACCATCATGGTTACCACCATGGTTACCATCATGGTTACCATCATGGTTACCACCATGGTTACCACCATGGTTACCATCATGGTTACCATCATGGTTACCACCATGGTTACCATCATGGTTACCATCATGGTTACCACCATGGTTACCATCATGGTTACCACCATGGTTACCACCATGGTTACCATCATGGTTACCATCATGGTTACCACCATGGTTACCATCATGGTTACCATCATGGTTACCACCATGGTTACCATCATGGTTACCACCATGGTTACCATCATGGTTACCATCATGGTTACCATCATGGTTACCATCATGGTTACCATCATGGTTACCACCGTGGTTACCATCATGGTTACCACCGTGGTTACCATCATGGTTACCACCATGGTTACCACCATGGTTACCATGGTTACCACCATGGTTACCATCATGGTTACCACCATGGTTACCACGATTACAGCCCTGTATGCCCCCTGTACGTGTGTGTGTAAGGAGGAGGTGAGGAGGAGGTAAGGATCGGGTTTTACGACTTTTTTTTGCGACTTTTATCAACTTTATTGTAGTGGCAAAGCAACTTTTTTGCAAATTTTTGCGTTTTTTTCAACTAAAAAAGTCGCAAAGCGACTTTTTGCGACTTTTTTTGTCAAAAATGTTAGGAAAAGGTTGGGAAATTGCTAAAATGTCGCAAAAATGTTGCGAAAAGTTGACGAAAACTTACGCACGCAAGTAAGGAGGAGGTAAAAAAGTCTTAAAAATGTCGCAAAGCGACTTGTTTTTGCGAAAAATCACGAAGCGCG
>CACRXE010000017.1:75000-92500 GCA_902685375.1 Neostethus bicornis
CACATACACACACACACACACACTGAGAGACACATACACACACACACACACACACTGAGACACACATACACACACACACACACACACACATACACACACACACACACACACACACACAGAGAGACACATACACACACACACACACACACACACTGAGAGACACATACACACACACACACACACACACACACACACTGAGAGACACATACACACACACACACACACTGAGAGACACATACACACACACACACACACACTGAGACACACATACACACACACACATACACACACACACACACACACAGAGAGACACACACACACACACACACACACAGAGAGACACATACACACACACACACACACTGAGAGACACATACACACACACACACACACTGAGAGACACATACACACACACACACACACACACACACACACTGAGAGACACATACACACACACACACACTGAGAGACACATACACACACACACTGAGAGACACATACACACACACACACACACACACACACACACTGAGAGACACATACACACACACACACTGAGAGACACATACACACACACACTGAGAGACACATACACACACACACTGAGAGACACATACACACACACACACACTGAGAGACACATACACACACACACTGAGAGACACATACATACACACACACACACACTGAGAGACACATACACACACACACACACACACACTGAGAGACACATACACACACACACACTGAGAGACACATACACACACACACACACACTGAGAGACATATACACACACACACACACACACACTGAGAGACACATACACACACTCACACACACTGAGAGACACATACCTACACACACACACACTGAGAGACACATACACACACACACACACACAATGAGAGACACATACATACACACACACACACACACACACACACACACACACACACACAGACACACACACACACACACACACACACTGAGAGACACATACACACACACACACCGAGAGACACATACACACACACACTGAGAGACACATACACACACACACTGAGAGACACATACACACACACACACACACACACTGAGAGACACATACACACACACACACACACACACACACACTGAGAGACACATACACACACACACACACACACACACACACACACACTGAGAGACACATACACACACACACACAATGAGAGACACATACACACACACACTGAGAGACACATACATACACACACACACACACACACACTGAGAGACACATACACACACACACACACACTGAGAGACACATACACACACACACTGAGAGACACATACACACACACACACACACACACACACACACTGAGAGACACATACACACACATACACACACACTGAGAGACACATACACACACACACACACACACACACTGAGAGACACATACACACACACACTGAGAGACACATACATACACACACACACACACACACACACACACACACACACACACACTGAGAGACACATATATACACACACACACACACACACACTGAGAGACACATACATACACACACACACACAGACACACACACACTGAGAGACACATACACACACACACTGAGAGACATACATACACACACACACACACACTGAGAGACACATACACACACACACACAAACACACACACACACTGAGAGACACATACACACACACACACACACACATGTACACAAACACCAAACACACTGAGAGACACACACACACATACTTATACATACACACACACTGAGAGATACATACACACTCACACTTACACACACACACAAACATACATACAACCATATACACACACACACACACACACACAAACATACATACAACCATATACACACACACACACAAATAAAACTCAGGAGATAGACAGTGGGCCTACAGGATGGAGGTAGACCGGCTGGTGTCCTGGTGCAGCAACAACAGCCTGGAGCTCAACGCTCAGAAGACAGTGGAGATGATCGTGGACTTTAGGAAAGTCACAGCTCCCATTACCCCCCTTGCACTGACAGACTCCCCCATCACCACTGTAGACTCTTTCCGCTTCCTCTGCACTACCATCACACAGGACCTAAAGAGGGGGCCGTCCATCAGCTCCCTGATCAAAAAGGCCCAGCAGAGGATTGAAGAAAGCCAAGCTGCCCGCCCAGATGTTGGTGCAGTTTTACAGAGCCATCATCGAGTCCATCCTCACCTCCTCCATCACCGTATGGTACACTGGAGCCACAGTCAGGAACAAACACAGACTGCAGCGCATTGTGCGCTCTGCAGAGAAGGTGATCGGCTGCAGCCTTCCATCTCTCGAAGACCTGTACGTCTCCAGGACTCGGGGGCGTGCAGGTCGGATAGCAGCTGACCCTTCCCACCCTGGACATGGACTTTTTGAGCGACTCCCCTCGGGCAGGAGGCTCCGGTCCATTCGGACCAGAATGTCCCACCACAAAAACAGCTTCTGCCCTTCTGCCGTTAGTCTAATTAATACTTTATAACCTGGACCCCACATCTCTTAATCACTTTATAACCTGGATCCCCACATCTCTTAATCACTTTATAACCTGGATCCCCACATCTCTTAATCACTTTATAACCTGGATCCCCACATCTCTAAGTCACTTTATAACCTGGATCCCCACATCTCTTAGTCACTTTATAACCTGGATCCCCACATCTCTTAATCACTTTATAACCTGGATCCCCACATCTCTTAGTCACTTTATAACCTGGATCCCCACATCTCTTAATCACTTTATAACCTGGATCCCCACATCTCTTAGTCACTTTATAACCTGGATCCCCACATCTCTTAATCACTTTATAACCTGGATCCCCACATCTCTTAATCACTTTATAACCTGGATCCCCACATCTCTTAATCACTTTATAACCTGGATCCCCACATCTCTTAATCACTTTATAACCTGGATCCCCACATCTCTTAGTCACTTTATAACCTGGATCCCCACATCTCTTAGTCACTTTATAACCTGGATCCCCACATCTCTTAATCACTTTATAACCTGGATCCCCACATCTCTTAGTCACTTTATAACCTGGATCCCCACATCTCTTAATCACTTTATAACCTGGATCCCCACATCTCTTAGTCACTTTATAACCTGGATCCCCACATCTCTTAGTCACTTTATAACCTGGATCCCCACATCTCTTAATCACTTTATAACCTGGATCCCCACATCTCTTAGACACTTTATAACCTGGATCCCCACATCTCTTAATCACTTTATAACCTGGATCCCCACATCTCTTAATCACTTTATAACCTGGATCCCCACATCTCTTAGTCACTTTATAACCTGGATCCCCACATCTCTTAATCACTTTATAACCTGGATCCCCACATCTCTTAGTCACTTTATAACCTGGATCCCCACATCTCTTAGTCACTTTATAACCTGGATCCCCACATCTCTTAGTCACTTTATAACCTGGATCCCCACATCTCTTACTCACTTTATAACCTGGATCCCCACATCTCTTAGTCACTTTATAACCTGGATCCCCACATCTCTTAGAAACCTGGATCCCCACATCTCTTAGACACTTTATAACCTGGATCCCCACATCTCTTAGACACTTTATAACCTGGATCCCCACATCTCTTAGACACTTTATAACCTGGATCCCCACATCTCTTAGTCACTTTATAACCTGGATCCCCACATCTCTTAATCACTTTATAACCTGGATCCCCACATCTCTTAGTCACTTTATAACCTGGATCCCCACATCTCTTAGTCACTTTATAACCTGGATCCCCACATCTCTTAGTCACTTTATAACCTGGATCCCCACATCTCTTAATCACTTTATAACCTGGATCCCCACATCTCTTAGTCACTTTAAAACCTGGATCCCCACATCTCTTAGACACTTTATAACCTGGATCCCCACATCTCTTAGAAACCTGGATCCCCACATCTCTTAGACACTTTATAACCTGGATCCCCACATCTCTTAGTCACTTTATAACCTGGATCCCCACATCTCTTAGTCACTTTATAACCTGGATCCCCACATCTCTTAGTCACTTTATAACCTGGATCCCCACATCTCTTAATCACTTTATAACCTGGATCCCCACATCTCTTAATCACTTTATAACCTGGATCCCCACATCTCTTAGTCACTTTATAACCTGGATCCCCACATCTCTTAATCACTTTATAACCTGGATCCCCACATCTCTTAGTCACTTTATAACCTGGATCCCCACATCTCTTAATCACTTTATAACCTGGATCCCCACATCTCTTAGTCACTTTATAACCTGGATCCCCACATCTCTTAGTCACTTTATAACCTGGATCCCCACATCTCTTAGTCACTTTATAACCTGGATCCCCACATCTCTTAATCACTTTATAACCTGGATCCCCACATCTCTTAGTCACTTTATAACCTGGATCCCCACATCTCTTAGTCACTTTATAACCTGGATCCCCACATCTCTTAGTCACTTTATAACCTGGATCCCCACATCTCTTACTCACTTTATAACCTGGATCCCCACATCTCTTAGTCACTTTATAACCTGGATCCCCACATCTCTTAGAAACCTGGATCCCCACATCTCTTAGACACTTTATAACCTGGATCCCCACATCTCTTAGACACTTTATAACCTGGATCCCCACATCTCTTAGAAACCTGGATCCCCACATCTCTTAGACACTTTATAACCTGGATCCCCACATCTCTTAGTCACTTTATAACCTGGATCCCCACATCTCTTAATCACTTTATAACCTGGATCCCCACATCTCTTAGAAACCTGGATCCCCACATCTCTTAGACACTTTATAACCTGGATCCCCACATCTCTTAGTCACTTTATAACCTGGATCCCCACATCTCTTAGTCACTTTATAACCTGGATCCCCACATCTCTTAATCACTTTATAACCTGGATCCCCACATCTCAGTCACTTTAAAACCTGGATCCCCACATCTCTTAGACACTTTATAACCTGGATCCCCACATCTCTTAGAAACCTGGATCCCCACATCTCTTAGACACTTTATAACCTGGATCCCCACATCTCTTAGTCACTTTATAACCTGGATCCCCACATCTCTTAGTCACTTTATAACCTGGATCCCCACATCTCTTAGTCACTTTATAACCTGGATCCCCACATCTCTTAATCACTTTATAACCTGGATCCCTACATCTCTTAATTACTTTATAACCTGGATCCCCACATCTCTTAGTCACTTTATAACCTGGATCCCCACATCTCTTAATCACTTTATAACCTGGATCCCCACATCTCTTAGTCACTTTATAACCTGGATCCCCACATCTCTTAGACACTTTATAACCTGGATCCCCACATCTCTTAATCACTTTATAACCTGGATCCCCACATCTCTTAGTCACTTTATAACCTGGATCCCCACATCTCTTAGTCACTTTATAACCTGGATCCCCACATCTCTTAGTCACTTTATAACCTGGATCCCCACATCTCTTAATCACTTTATAACCTGGATCCCCACAACTCTTAGTCACTTTATAACCTGGATCCCCACATCTCTTAATCACTTTATAACCTGGATCCCCACATCTCTTAGTCACTTTATAACCTGGATCCCCACATCTCTTAATCACTTTATAACCTGGATCCCCACATCTCTTAATCACTTTATAACCTGGATCCCCACATCTCTTAATCACCTTATAACCTGGATCCCCACATCTCTTAGTCACTTTATAACCTGGATCCCCACATCTCTTAGTCACTTTATAACCTGGATCCCCACATCTCTTAGTCACTTTATAACCTGGATCCCCACATCTCTTAATCACTTTATAACCTGGATCCCCACATCTCTTAATCACTTTATAACCTGGATCCCCACATCTCTTAATCACTTTATAACCTGGATCCCCACATCTCTTAGTCACTTTATAACCTGGATCCCCACATCTCTTAGTCACTTTATAACCTGGATCCCCACATCTCTTAGTCACTTTATAACCTGGATCCCCACATCTCTTAGTCACTTTATAACCTGGATCCCCACATCTCTTAGACACTTTATAACCTGGATCCCCACATCTCTTAGAAACCTGGATCCCCACATCTCTTAATCACTTTATAACCTGGATCCCCACATCTCTTAATCACTTTATAACCTGGATCCCCACATCTCTTAATCACTTTATAACCTGGATCCCCACATCTCTTAATCACTTTATAACCTGGATCCCCACATCTCTTAGTCACTTTATAACCTGGATCCCCACATCTCTTAGTCACTTTATAACCTGGATCCCCACATCTCTTAATCACTTTATAACCTGGATCCCCACATCTCTTAATCACTTTATAACCTGGATCCCCACATCTCTTAGTCACTTTATAACCTGGATCACCACATCTCTTAATCACTTTATAACCTGGATCCCCACATCTCTTAATCACTTTATAACCTGGATCCCCACATCTCTTAGTCACTTTATAACCTGGATCCCCACATCTCTTAGACACTTTATAACCTGGATCCCCACATCTCTTAATCACTTTATAACCTGGATCCCCACATCTCTTAATCACTTTATAACCTGGATCTCCACATCTCTTAATCACTTTATAACCTGGATCCCCACATCTCTTAGTCACTTTATAACCTGGATCCCCACATCTCTTAGTCACTTTATAACCTGGATCCCCACATCTCTTAATCACTTTATAACCTGGATCCCCACATCTCTTAATCACTTTATAACCTGGATCCCCACATCTCTTAGACACTTTATAACCTGGATCCCCACATCTCTTAGTCACTTTATAACCTGGATCCCCACATCTCTTAATCACTTTATAACCTGGATCCCCACATCTCTTAGTCACTTTATAACCTGGATCCCCACATCTCTTAGTCACTTTATAACCTGGATCCCCACATCTCTTAATCACTTTATAACCTGGATCCCCACATCTCTTAATCACTTTATAACCTGGATCCCCACATCTCTTAATCACTTTATAACCTGGATCCCCACATCTCTTAGTCACTTTATAACCTGGATCCCCACATCTCTTAGACACTTTATAACCTGGATCCCCACATCTCTTAGTCACTTTATAACCTGGATCCCCACATCTCTTAGTACCTTTATAACCTGGATCCCCACATCTCTTAGTCACTTTATAACCTGGATCCCCACATCTCTTAGTCACTTTATTACCTGGATCCCCACATCTCTTAATCACTTTATAACCTGGATCCCCACATCTCTTAGTCACTTTATAACCTGGATCCCCACTTCTCTTAGTCACTTTATAACCTGGATCCCCACATCTCTTAATCACTTTATAACCTGGATCCCCACATCTCTTAGTCACTTTATAACCTGGATCCCCACTTCTCTTAGTCACTTTATAACCTGGATCCCCACATCTCTTAATCACTTTATAACCTGGATCCCCACATCTCTTAGACACTTTATAACCTGGATCCCCACATCTCTTAGTCACTTTATAACCTGGTTCCCCACATCTCTTAGTCACTTTATAACCTGGATCCCCACATCTCTTAGACACTTTATAACCTGGATCCCCACATCTCTTAGTCACTTTATAACCTGGATCCCCACATCTCTTAGTCACTTTATAACCTGGATCCCCACATCTCTTAGTCACTTTATAACCTGGATCCCCACATCTCTTAGACACTTTATAACCTGGATCCCCACATCTCTTAGTCACTTTATAACCTGGATCCCCACATCTCTTAATCACTTTATAACCTGGATCCCCACATCTCTTAGTCACTTTATAACCTGGATCCCCACATCTCTTAGTCACTTTATAACCTGGATCCCCACATCTCTTAATCACTTTATAACCTGGATCCCCACATCTCTTAGTCACTTTATAACCTGGATCCCCACATCTCTTAGTCACTTTATAACCTGGATCCCCACATCTCTTAATCACTTTATAACCTGGATCCCCACATCTCTTAGTCACTTTATAACCTGGATCCCCACATCTCTTAATCACTTTATAACCTGGATCCCCACATCTCTTAATCACTTTATAACCTGGATCCCCACATCTCTTAATCACTTTATAACCTGGATCCCCACATCTCTTAGTCACTTTATAACCTGGATCCCCACATCTCTTAGTCACTTTATAACCTGGATCCCCACATCTCTTAGTCACTTTATAACCTGGATCCCCACATCTCTTAATCACTTTATAACCTGGATCCCCACATCTCTTAATCACTTTATAACCTGGATCCCCACATCTCTTAGTCACTTTATAACCTGGATCCCCACATCTCTTAGACACTTTATAACCTGGATCCCCACATCTCTAGTCACTTAATAACCTGGATCCCCACATCTCTTAGACACTTTATAACCTGGATCCCCACATCTCTTAATCACTTTATAACCTGGATCCCCACATCTCTTAATCACTTTATAACCTGGATCCCCACATCTCTTAATCACTTTATAACCTGGATCCCCACATCTCTTAATCACTTTATAACCTGGATCCCCACATCTCTTAATCATTTTATAACCTGGATCCCCACATCTCTTAATCACTTTATAACCTGGATCCCCACATCTCTTAGTCACTTTATAACCTGGATCCCCACATCTCTTAGTCACTTTATAACCTGGATCCCCACATCTCTTAATCACTTTATAACCTGGATCCCCACATCTCTTAGTCACTTTATAACCTGGATCCCCACATCTCTTAGTCACTTTATAACCTGGATCCCCACATCTCTTAATCACTTTATAACCTGGATCCCCACATCTCTTAATCACTTTATAACCTGGATCCCCACATCTCTTAATCACTTTATAACCTGGATCCCCACATCTCTTAATCACTTTATAACCTGGATCCCCACATCTCTTAGTCACTTTATAACCTGGATCCCCACATCTCTTAGTCACTTTATAACCTGGATCCCCACATCTCTTAGTCACTTTATAACCTGGATCCCCACATCTCTTAATCATTTTATAACCTGGATCCCCACATCTCTTAATCACTTTATAACCTGGATCCCCACATCTCTTAGTCACTTTATAACCTGGATCCCCACATCTCTTAATCACTTTATAACCTGGATCCCCACATCTCTTAGTCACTTTATAACCTGGATCCCCACATCTCTTAGTCACTTTATAACCTGGATCCCCACATCTCTTAGTCACTTTATAACCTGGATCCCCACATCTCTTAGACACTTTATAACCTGGATCCCCACATCTCTTAGTCACTTTATAACCTGGATCCCCACATCTCTTAATCACTTTATAACCTGGATCCCCACATCTCTTAGACACTTTATAACCTGGATCCCCACATCTCTTAGACACTTTATAACCTGGATCCCCACATCTCTTAATCACTTTATAACCTGGATCCCCACATCTCTTAGTCACTTTATAACCTGGATCCCCACATCTCTTAATCACTTTATAACCTGGATCCCCACATCTCTTAGTCACTTTATAACCTGGATCCCCACATCTCTTAATCACTTTATAACCTGGATCCCCACATCTCTTAATCACTTTATAACCTGGATCCCCACATCTCTTAGTCACTTTATAACCTGGATCCCTACATCTCTTAGTCACTTTATAACCTGGATCCCCACATCTCTTAGACACTTTATAACCTGGATCCTCACATCTCTTAGTCACTTTATAACCTGGATCCCCACATCTCTTAGTCACTTTATAACCTGGATCCCCACATCTCTTAATCACTTTATAACCTTGATCCCCACATCTCTTTGTCACTTTATAACCTGGATCCCCACATCTCTTAATCACTTTATAACCTGGATCCCCACATCTCTTAATCACTTTATAACCTGGATCCCCACATCTCTTAATCACTTTATAACCTGGATCCCCACATCTCTTAGACACTTTATAACCTGGATCCCCACATCTCTTAGTCACTTTATAACCTGGATCCCCACATCTCTTAATCACTTTATAACCTGGATCCCCACATCTCTTAGTCACTTTATAACCTGGATCCCCACATCTCTTAATCACTTTATAACCTGGATCCCCACATCTCTTAGTCACTTTATAACCTGGATCCCCACACCTCTTAGTCACTTTATAACCTGGATCCCCACACCTCTTAGTCACTTTATAACCTGGATCCCCACATCTCTTAGTCACTTTATAACCTGGATCCCCACATCTCTTAGTCACTTTATAACCTGGATCCCCACATCTCTTAGTCACTTTATAACCTGGTTCCCCACATCTCTTAGTCACTTTATAACCTGGATCCCCACATCTCTTAGTCACTTTATAACCTGGATCCCCACATCTCTTAATCACTTTATAACCTGGATCCCCACATCTCTTAATCACTTTATAACCTGGATCCCCACATCTCTTAATCACTTTATAACCTGGATCCCCACATCTCTTTGTCACTTTATAACCTGGATCCCCACATCTCTTAATCACTTTATAACCTGGATCCCCACATCTCTTAGTCACTTTATAACCTGGATCCCCACATCTCTTAGTCACAGTCACTTTATAACCTGGATCCCCACATCTCTTAGTCACTTTATAACCTGGATCCCCACATCTCTTAGTCACTTTATAACCTGGATCCCCACATCTCTTAATCACTTTATAACCTGGATCCCCACATCTCTTAGTCACTTTATAACCTGGATCCCCATATCTCTTAGTCACTTTATAACCTGGATCCCCACATCTCTTAGTCACTTTATAACCTGGATCCCCACATCTCTTAATCACTTTATAACCTGGATCCCCACATCTCTTAATCACTTTATAACCTGGATCCCCACATCTCTTAGTCACTTTATAACCTGGATCCCCACATCTCTTAGTCACTTTATAAACTGGATCCCCACATCTCTTAATCACTTTATAACCTGGATCCCCACATCTCTTAATCACTTTATAACCTGGATCCCCACATCTCTAAATCACTTTATAACCTGGATCCCCACATCTCTTAATCACTTTATAACCTGGATCCCCACATCTCTTAGACACTTTATAACCTGGATCCCCACATCTCTTAGTCACTTTATAACCTGGATCCCCACATCTCTTAGTCACTTTATAACCTGGATCCCCACATCTCTTAGACACTATATAACCTGGATCCCCACATCTCTTAGTCACTTTATAACCTGGATCCCCACATCTCTTAATCACTTTATAACCTGGATCCCCACATCTCTTAGTCACTTTATAACCTGGATCCCCACATCTCTTAGACACTTTATAACCTGGATCCCCACATCTCTTAGACACTTTATAACCTGGATCCCCACATCTTTTAATCACTTTATAACCTGGATCCCCACATCTCTTAGTCACTTTATAACCTGGATCCCCACATCTCTTAATCACTTTATAACCTGGATCCCCACATCTCTTAGTCACTTTATAACCTGGATCCCCACATCTCTTAATCACTTTATAACCTGGATCCCCACATCTCTTAGTCACTTTATAACCTGGATCCCCACATCTCTTAGACACTTTATAACCTGGATCCCCACATCTCTTAGTCACTTTATAACCTGGATCCCCACATCTCTTAGACACTTTATAACCTGGATCCCAACATCTCTTAGTCACTTTATAACCTGGATCCCCACATCTCTTAGACACTTTATAACCTGGATTCCCACATCTCTTAGTCACTTTATAACCTGGATCCCCACATCTCTTAATCACTTTACAACCTGGATCCCCACATCTCTTAATCACTTTATAACCTGGATCCCCACATCTCTTAGTCACTTTATAACCTGGATCCCCACATCTCTTAATCACTTTATAACCTGGATCCCCACATCTCTTAGTCACTTTATAACCTGGATCCCCACATCTCTTAATCACTTTATAACCTGGATCCCCACATCTCTTAATCACTTTATAACCTGGATCCCCACATCTCTTAATCACTTTATAACCTGGATCCCCACATCTCTTAGTCACTTTATAACCTGGATCCCCACATCTCTTAATCACTTTATAACCTGGATCCCCACATCTCTTAATCACTTTATAACCTGGATCCCCACATCTCTTAATCACTTTATAACCTGGATCCCCACATCTCTTAATCACTTTATAACCTGGATCCCCACATCTCTTAGTCACTTTATAACCTGGATCCCCACATCTCTTAATCACTTTATAACCTGGATCCCCACATCTCTTAGACACTTTATAACCTGGATCCCCACATCTCTTAATCACTTTATAACCTGGATCCCCACATCTCTTAATCACTTTATAACCTGGATCCCCACATCTCTTAATCACTTTATAACCTGGATCCCCACATCTCTTAGTCACTTTATAACCTGGATCCCCACATCTCTTAGTCACTTTATAACCTGGATCCCCACATCTCTTAATCACTTTATAACCTGGATCCCCACATCTCTTAGTCACTTTATAACCTGGATCCCCACATCTCTTAGTCACTTTATAACCTGGATCCCCACATCTCTTAATCACTTTATAACCTGGATCCCACATCTCTTAGACACTTTATAACCTGGATCCCCACATCTCTTAGACACTTTATAACCTGGATCCCCACATCTCTTAATCACTTTATAACCTGGATCCCCACATCTCTTAATCACTTTATAACCTGGATCCCCACATCTCTTAATCACTTTATAACCTGGATCCCCACATCTCTTAATCACTTTATGACCTGGATCCCCACATCTCTTAGTCACTTTATAACCTGGATCCCCACATCTCTTAGTCACTTTATAACCTGGATCCCCACATCTCTTAATCACTTTATAACCTGGATCCCCACATCTCTTAATCACTTTATAACCTGGATCCCCACATCTCTTAATCACTTTATAACCTGGATCCCCACATCTCTTAATCACTTTATAACCTGGATCCCCACATCTCTTAATCACTTTATAACCTGGATCCCCACATCTCTTAGACACTTTATAACCTGGATCCCCACATCTCTTAATCACTTTATAACCTGGATCCCCACATCTCTTAATCACTTTATAACCTGGATCCCCACATCTCTTAATCACTTTATAACCTGGATCCCCACATCTCTTAGACACTTTATAACCTGGATCCCCACATCTCTTAATCACTTTATAACCTGGATCCCCACATCTCTTAGTGACTTTATAACCTGGATCCCCACATCTCTTAATCACTTTATAACCTGGATCCCCACATCTCTTAGTGACTTTATAACCTGGATCCCCACATCTCTTAGTCACTTTATAACCTGGATCCCCACATCTCTTAATCACTTTATAACCTGGATCCCCACATCTCTTAGTCAGTTTATAACCTGGATCCCCACATCTCTTAGACACTTTATAACCTGGATCCCCACATCTCTTAATCACTTTATAACCTGGATCCCCACATCTCTTAGACACTTTATAACCTGGATCCCCACATCTCTTAATCACTTTATAACCTGGATCCCCACATCTCTTAATCACTTTATAACCTTGATCCCCACATCTCTTAATCACTTTATAACCTGGATCCCCACATCTGTTAATCACTTTATAACCTGGATCCCCACATCTTTTAGTCACTTTATAACCTGGATCCCCACATCTCTTAATCACTTTATAACCTGGATCCCCACATCTCTTAATCACTTTATAACCTGGATCCCTACATCTCTTAATCACTTTATAACCTGGATCCCCACATCTCTTTGTCACTTTATAACCTGGATCCCCACATCTCTTAGTCACTTTATAACCTGGATCCCCACATCTCTTAGACACTTTATAACCTGGATCCCCACATCTCTTAGACACTTTATAACCTGGATCCCCACATCTCTTAATCACTTTATAACCTGGATCCCCACATCTCTTAATCACTTTATAACCTGGATCCCCACATCTCTTAGTCACTTTATAACCTGGATCCCCACATCTCTTAATCACTTTATAACCTTGATCCCCACATCTCTTAGTGACTTTATAACCTGGATCCCCACATCTCTTAGTCACTTTATAACCTGGATCCCCACATCTCTTAATCACTTTATAACCTGGATCCCCACATCTCTTAATCACTTTATAACCTGGATCCCCACATCTCTTAGTCACTTTATAACCTGGATCCCCACATCTCTTAGTCACTTAATAACCTGGATCCCCACATCTCTTAGTCACTTAATAACCTGGATCCCCACATCTCTTAATCACTTTATAACCTGGATCCCCACATCTCTTAATCACTTTATAACCTGGATCCCCACATCTCTTAGTCACTTTATAACCTGGATCCCCACATCTCTTAGAAACCTGGATCCCCACATCTCTTAGACACTTTATAACCTGGATCCCCACATCTCTTAGACACTTTATAACCTGGATCCCCACATCTCTTAGAAACCTGGATCCCCACATCTCTTAGACACTTTATAACCTGGATCCCCACATCTCTTAGTCACTTTATAACCTGGATCCCCACATCTCTTAGTCACTTTATAACCTGGATCCCCACATCTCTTAATCACTTTATAACCTGGATCCCCACATCTCTTAGTCACTTTAAAACCTGGATCCCCACATCTCTTAGACACTTTATAACCTGGATCCCCACATCTCTTAGAAACCTGGATCCCCACATCTCTTAGTCACTTTATAACCTGGATCCCCACATCTCTTAGTCACTTTATAACCTGGATCCCCACATCTCTTAATCACTTTATAACCTGGATCCCCACATCTCTTAGTCACTTTATAACCTGGATCCCCACATCTCTTAGTCACTTTATAACCTGGATCCCCACATCTCTTAGTCACTTTATAACCTGGATCCCCACATCTCTTAATCACTTTATAACCTGGATCCAAACATCTCTTAGTCACTTTATAACCTGGATCCCCACATCTCTTAGTCACTTTATAACCTGGATCCCCACATCTCTTAGTCACTTTATAACCTGGATCCCCACATCTCTTACTCACTTTATAACCTGGATCCCCACATCTCTTAGTCACTTTATAACCTGGATCCCCACATCTCTTAGAAACCTGGATCCCCACATCTCTTAGACACTTTATAACCTGGATCCCCACATCTCTTAGACACTTTATAACCTGGATCCCCACATCTCTTAGACACTTTATAACCTGGATCCCCACATCTCTTAGAAACCTGGATCCCCACATCTCTTAGACACTTTATAACCTGGATCCCCACATCTCTTAGTCACTTTATAACCTGGATCCCCACATCTCTTAATCACTTTATAACCTGGATCCCCACATCTCTTAGAAACCTGGATCCCCACATCTCTTAGACACTTTATAACCTGGATCCCCACATCTCTTAGTCACTTTATAACCTGGATCCCCACATCTCTTAGTCACTTTATAACCTGGATCCCCACATCTCTTAATCACTTTATAACCTGGATCCCCACATCTCTTAGTCACTTTAAAACCTGGATCCCCACATCTCTTAGACACTTTATAACCTGGATCCCCACATCTCTTAGTCACTTTATAACCTGGATCCCCACATCTCTTACTCACTTTATAACCTGGATCCCCACATCTCTTAGTCACTTTATAACCTGGATCCCCACATCTCTTAGAAACCTGGATCCCCACATCTCTTAGACACTTTATAACCTGGATCCCCACATCTCTTAGACACTTTATAACCTGGATCCCCACATCTCTTAGTCACTTTATAACCTGGATCCCCACATCTCTTAGAAACCTGGATCCCCACATCTCTTAGACACTTTATAACCTGGATCCCCACATCTCTTAGACACTTTATAACCTGGATCCCCACATCTCTTAGACACTTTATAACCTGGATCCCCACATCTCTTAGAAACCTGGATCCCCACATCTCTTAGACACTTTATAACCTGGATCCCCACATCTCTTAGTCACTTTATAACCTGGATCCCCACATCTCTTAATCACTTTATAACCTGGATCCCCACATCTCTTAGTCACTTTAAAACCTGGATCCCCACATCTCTTAGACACTTTATAACCTGGATCCCCACATCTCTTAGTCACTTTATAACCTGGATCCCCACATCTCTTAGTCACTTTAAAACCTGGATCCCCACATCTCTTAGACACTTTATAACCTGGATCCCCACATCTCTTAGAAACCTGGATCCCCACATCTCTTAGACACTTTATAACCTGGATCCCCACATCTCTTAGTCACTTTATAACCTGGATCCCCACATCTCTTAGTCACTTTATAACCTGGATCCCCACATCTCTTAATCACTTTATAACCTGGATCCCCACATCTCTTAGTCACTTTATAACCTGGATCCCCACATCTCTTAGTCACTTTATAACCTGGATCCCCACATCTCTTAATCACTTTATAACCTGGATCCCCACATCTCTTAATCACTTTATAACCTGGATCCCCACATCTCTTAGTCACTTTATAACCTGGATCCCCACATCTCTTAATCACTTTATAACCTGGATCCCCACATCTCTTAGTCACTTTATAACCTGGATCCCCACATCTCTTAATCACTTTATAACCTGGATCCCCACATCTCTTAGTCACTTTATAACCTGGATCCCCACATCTCTTAGTCACTTTATAACCTGGATCCCCACATCTCTTAGTCACTTTATAACCTGGATCCCCACATCTCTTAATCACTTTATAACCTGGATCCCCACATCTCTTAGTCACTTTATAACCTGGATCCCCACATCTCTTAATCACTTTATAACCTGGATCCCCACATCTCTTAGTCACTTTATAACCTGGATCCCCACATCTCTTAGTCACTTTATAACCTGGATCCCCACATCTCTTAATCACTTTATAACCTGGATCCCCACATCTCTTAGTCACTTTATAACCTGGATCCCCACATCTCTTAGTCACTTTATAACCTGGATCCCCACATCTCTTAGACACTTTATAACCTGGATCCCCACATCTCTTAGAAACCTGGATCCCCACATCTCTTAGACACTTTATAACCTGGATCCCCACATCTCTTAGAAACCTGGATCCCCACATCTCTTAATCACTTTATAACCTGGATCCCCACATCTCTTAGATACTTTATAACCTGGATCCCCACATCTCTTAGTCACTTTATAACCTGGATCCCCACATCTCTTAGTCACTTTATAACCTGGATCCCCACATCTCTTAATCACTTTATAACCTGGATCCCCACATCTCTTAGTCACTTTATAACCTGGATCCCCATATCTCTTAATCACTTTATAACCTGGATCCCCACATCTCTTAGTCACTTTATAACCTGGATCCCCACATCTCTTAATCACTTTATAACCTGGATCCCCACATCTCTTAGTCACTTTATAACCTGGATCCCCACATCTCTTAGTC
>CACRXE010000017.1:125000-130000 GCA_902685375.1 Neostethus bicornis
GTTTTTTGGCTGCATTGTTTTGCTTCTGACAGGTGTTTTTAGGCTAGACGTTTTTTTGGTTTCAACAGCTAGTTCTCCATTTTACTGGTCATGGAGTCATCTCGATTTGTTTACATCCACTTTGTTCTTGTTTAAGCTAGCGCTAGCTTTCTGTTAGCTCGCTGTTAGCTCTCTGTTAGCTTCCTGTTAGCTCCCTGTTAGCTCTCTGTTAGCTCCCTGTTAGCTCTCTGTTAGCCCTCTGTTAGCTCCCTGTTAGCTCTCTGTTAGCTCTCTGTTAGCTCTCTGTTAGCTCCCTGTTAGCTCCCTGTTAGCTCTCTGTTAGCGCCCTGTTAGCTCTCTTTTAGCTCCCTGTTAGCTCCCTGTTAGCCCCCTGTTAGCCCCCTGTTAGCTCTCTGTTAGCTCTCTGTTAGCTCTCTGTTAGCTCCCTGTTAGCTCCCTGTTAGCTCTCTGTTAGCTCCCTGTTAGCTCCCTGTTAGCTCTCTGTTAGCTCTCTGTTAGCTCTCTGTTAGCTCCCTGTTAGCTCCCTGTTAGCTCTCTGTTAGCTCCCTGTTAGCTCCCTGTTAGCTCTCTGTTAGCTCTCTGTTAGCTCCCTGTTAGATCTCTGTTAGCTCTCTGTTAGCCCCCTGTTAGCTCCCTGTTAGCTCCCTGTTAGCTCCCTGTTAGATCCCTGTTAGCTCTCTGTTAGCTCGCTGTTAGCTCCCTGTTAGCACTCTGTTAGCTCCCTGTTAGCTCCCTGTTAGCTCTCTGTTAGCTCTCTGTTAACTCCCTGTTAACTCCCTGTTAGCTCCCTGTTAGCTCCCTGTTAGCTCCCTGTTAGCTCCCTGCTAGCTCCCTGTTAGCTCCCTGTTAGCTCCCTGTTAGCTCTCTGTTAGCTCCCTGTTAGCTCTCTGTTAGCTCCCTGTTAGCTTCCTGTTAGCTCTCTGTTAGCCCCTGTTAGCTCCCTGTTAGATCTCTGTTAGCCCCCTGTTATCTCCCTGTTAGCTCTCTGTTAGCTCTCTGTTAGCCCCCTGTTAGCTCCCTGTTAGCTCTCTGTTAGCTCTCTGTTAGCTCCCTGTTAGCTCCCTGTTAGCTCCCTGTTAGCTCTCTGTTAGCTCTCTGTTAGCTCCCTGTTAGCTCCCTGTTAGATCTCTGTTAGCTCTCTGTTAGCTCCCTGTTAGCTCCCTGTTAGCTCCCTGTTAGCTCTCTGTTAGCTCTCTGTTAGCTCCCTGTTAGCTCCCTGTTAGCTCTCTGTTAACTCCCTGTTAGCTCTCTGTTAGCTTCCTGTTAGCTCTCTGTTAGCTCTCTGTTGGCTCCCTGTTAGCTCCCTGTTAGCTCCCTGTTAGCTCTCTGTTAGCTCCCTGTTAGCTCTCTGTTAGCTCTCTGTTAGCTCTCTGTTAGCTCCCTGTTAGCTCTCTGTTAGCTCTCTGTTAGCTCTCTGTTAGCTCTCTGTTAGCTCTCTGTTAGCTCCCTGTTAGCCCCCTGTTAGCTCCCTGTTAGCTCTCTGTTAGCTCTCTGTTAGCTCTCTGTTAGCTGTCTGTTAGCTCTCTGTTAGCTCCCTGTTAGCTCTCTGTTAGCTCCCTGTTAGCTCCCTGTTAGCTCTCTGTTAGCTCCCTGTTAGCTCCCTGTTAGCTCTCTGTTAGCTCTCTGTTAGCTCTCTGTTAGCTCCCTGTTAGCTCTCTGTTAGCTCCCTGTTAGCTCTCTGTTAGCTCCCTGTTAGCTCTCTGTTAGCTCTCTGTTAGCTCCCTGTTAGCTCCCTGTTAGCCCCCTGTTAGCTCTCTGTTAGCTCTCTGTTAGCTCTCTGTTAGCTCCCTGTTAGCTCTCTGTTAGCTCTCTGTTAGCTCCCTGTTAGCTCCCTGTTAGCCCCCTGTTAGCTCTCTGTTAGCTCTCTGTTAGCTCTCAGTTAGCTCCATGTTAGCTCTCTGTTAGCTCTCTGTTAGCTCTCTGTTAGCTCTCTGTTAGCTCCCTGTTAGCTCTCTGTTAGCTCCCTGTTAGCTCTCTGTTAGCTCTCTGTTAGCTCCCTGTTAGCTCCCTGTTAGCCCCCTGTTAGCTCTCTGTTAGCTCCCTGTTAGCTCTCTGTTAGCTCCCTGTTAGCTCTCTGTTAGCTCCCTGTTAGCTCTCTGTTAGCTCCCTGTTAGCTCTCTGTTAGCTCTCTGTTAGCTCCCTGTTAGCTTGTTATGCTAGTCATGGAGTCGTTCGTTTTGTTTACATCTACGACCATCAGCTAGCTCTAAGAACCAGATCCACTATGGTTGGAGGAGTCGGTTCAGACCCGACAGAAAGGAGGGGCTTTGAGCCCAGTGTCCCTGCGGTTGGCATGGTAACATCCAGACGCTCGCTGGCAAGATGGAGGACAGGAGACGCTCGTTCTGACCCAGTGAGAATGTGGAGGGGGCCACTTTGGTGGGCTTCATTGAAGCCCGACTCCGTGGACTCACGACGGACTGGCAGCTGTTCAGATGCCAGCTTTTACACCGTGTAAGCGGACCGGGATGGCATCGAGGTGTTGGCACCGCAGCTTTAAATTTGTCTTCTGATTAATAAAGGGTTTTTAATTCCACTGATCCAGATGTGATTCCAGCTTAAACTGGACTTCGTTACTAAATAAACAAAGTGTGTGTGAATAAATGAGTGTGTGTATGTGAGTGTATGAGTGTGTGTATGTGAGTGTATGAGTGTGTGTATGTGAGTGTATGAGTGTGTGTATGTGAGTGTATGAGTGTGTGTATGAGTGTGTGTATGTGAGTGTATGAGTGTGTGTATGAGTGTGTGTATGTGAGTGTATGAGTGTGTGTATGAGTGTGTGTATGTGAGTGTATGAGTGTGTGTATGAGTGTGTGTATGTGAGTGTATGAGTGTGTGTATGAGTGTGTGTATGTGAGTGTATGAGTGTGTGTATGAGTGTGTGTATGTGAGTGTATGAGTGTGTGTATGAGTGTGTGTATGTGAGTGTATGAGTGTGTGTATGAGTGTGTGTATGTGAGTGTATGAGTGTGTGTATGAGTGTGTGAGTGTATGAGTGTATGAGTGTGTGTATGAGTGTGTGTATGTGGGTGTATGAGTGTGTGTGTATGAGTGTGTGTATGTGAGTGCATGAGTGTGTGTATATGAGTGTATGAGTGTGTGTATGTGAGTGTATGAGTGTGTGTGTATGAGTGTGTGTATGTGAGTGCATGAGTGTGTGTATATGAGTGTATGAGTGTGTGTATGAGTGTGTGTATGTGAGTGTATGAGTGTGTGTGTATGAGTGTGTGTATGTGAGTGCATGAGTGTGTGTATATGAGTGTATGAGTGTGTGTATGAGTGTGTGTATGTGAGTGTATGAGTGTGTGTGTATGAGTGTGTGTATGTGAGTGCATGAGTGTGTGTATATGAGTGTATGAGTGTGTGTATGTGTGTGTATGAGTGACTTGGCGACCCGACCCCGGGTAAACGATAACGAGTAAATGAAGGATGACATCACCACGTACCGCCTCCAGCAGACAGATCCGTCTCAGTTCAGCCAATCGGGAGCTCAGCAGCGTCTGTAAGCTCCGCCTCCTCTCCTGTAGCTCTGCCATGCGGGCGCGTTGTTTCCTGTTTGGACAGGGGAGGCGCTCTGCACACACACACACACACACACACACACAGGTAAAAAAAACACACACACACACAGATAAAACACATAAACACACACACACACAGAGGTAAAAAACACACACACACACACACACGCAGATTAAGTACACACATACACACACACATACATACACATATTAAACACACATACACACACACAGATAAAACACACGCACACACACACCACACACACCACACACAAAACACACACACATAAAACACACACACACAAAGATAAAACACACACACACAGATTAAACACACACACACACAGATAAATAACACACACATAAAACACACACAAAAGTAAAACACACACACACAGATTAAACACACACACACACAGATAAATAACACACACACACACATCAAACACACACACAGAGATTAAACACACACACAAATAAATAACACACACATAAAACACACACAAAAGTAAAACACACACACACAGATTAAACACACACACACACAGATAAATAACACACACACACACATCAAACACACACACAGAGATTAAACACACACACATACACACACACAGAGATTAAACACACACACACACATACACACACACACATATTAAACACACACACACACACACAGATAAATAACACACACACACATCAAACACACACAGAGATTAAACACACACACATACACACACACACAGAGATTAAACACACACACACATACACACACACACACACACAGATTAAACACACACACAGATTAAACACACACACAGATTAAACACACACATACACACACACACACATACACACACACACACACACAGATTAAACACACCCAAACACACACACTCTCAGGTGTTCTCTTACCAGGTGCGGTAATCAGTCGACCTTTGACCTCCATTGTAGGCGGGTACGTCGTGGCTCCGCCTCCTCCCTCCTTCCTGGCGTGATCCCGCCCACCTCCTGCCACCTGCAGACACGTGGGTAGAACGCCACAGGGTTTACGCCCCGTAAAATCCACCCCTGCCAATGTCTGGTAGTGCCCCTCCAGGCTGGTGCCATCCTGCTGAGCTCCTACGTCTGGTTCCCCATCGTCCTGCCCAGTGCCAACCTTCTGGTCGGGGGCCGTACCCGCCGAGCCATCGTCCCCTCCAATAGGTTTGGAATAGATTTGGCAGCGTGTGCCCTGCTCGTGGTCGTCATGGCAACGCCAGCTCCAGGACGGGCGGTGTTTTGTTTCTATTTTAAGTTTTAACAGGAAGCAGGAAGTGTGTGTGTGTGTGTGGGCCCCACACTCATACACACACTCATTCACACACACACACACACACACACACACACACTCATTCACACACACATATACACATACACACACTCACACATTGATACACACACTCACATACACACACATACATACATACACACACACTC
>CACRXE010000017.1:140000-170000 GCA_902685375.1 Neostethus bicornis
TCAGACGGGTAACCCAGGCTTCTCTCACCCCGGCTGCATCCTCCATCTCACCCAGGAGGATCCTGAGGTGTTCCCTGTCCAGCTGTGAGACATAGTCTCTCCATCAGGACCGGGGTCTGCCTCTGGGTCTCCTCCTGGTAGGACGGAACACCTCACCAGAGAGGGAGGCATCCTGACCAGATGCCCGAATCACCCCATCTGGCTTCTCTCAACCTGGAGGAGGAGCGCTCTGCTGGATGGCAGAGCTCCTTACCCGACCTCTGAGTGAGAGCCCAGCCACGCCACCCAGTTTCACCTGGTTCATGCCCACCTTCATGTGTGCACCTTGAATCTCCTTCCTCCCCGGATCCATAACCCTTCATCTACTTCCTGTCTTTAGAACCAAAATGGCCGCTCTGGCTCCGCCCCTAAAAATACTTATTAACATTGTTTTTAATTTTAAAAATTACAAAAACATTTTATTTTGAAAAAAGATTGAGTATAATTATTTTATTTTTTTTTACAAATATTAAAATTAAAAAATTTTAAACTTTATTTAAACTTTTGATAAAAGTTACAAGAAAACATTTTATTTTGAAAAAAGATTGAGAATCAAATTTTTTTTTTTAACTAGTCAAATTTTATTTTTAATTTTACTTCAAAAACTTTATTTAAACTTTTAATAAAAACAGAAACAGTTTTTTTTCTTGTACAAAAAAACACTTTATTTAGAAAAAAAATTAATGGAAAAAAACAATCTGTTTTACAAAAAAAATTAATCGGAAGCAAAACACAAAAAAAAAACCCAACAAAAACTATTTTTTTACAAAAGCGTCTCCAACGGGACGAAAAACTCAACCAACGTGGTCGTTTTAAACGTGGGGGGCGGAACACGACGAGCTCCTCTTATTGGTGGCTACGAAACTTCTTTGGTCCAATGTGTTTGCTGCGGAAAGAAGAGCCAATCAGAAAGCAGGAGAAAAGAACCGGTGCATGATGGGAAACGTAGTGACTTACAGGTTGGATGAAAACCTCTTCACCACCACCGCCTTGGAATCTTTAACCGTTTCTATGACGACAAAAAAAAAACAATATGAACTCTGGTCATCCTCTGGTGACCGGAGGGGCGGGGTCGCCGGGGTCCGGGCCGTATGCCCGAACCACCCCATCTGGATTCTCTAGACCCAGAGGAGCGACCGGGAGTGTGTAGGAATGTGTATATGTGTGTGTGTGAGTGTGTTTATGAGTGTGTGAGTATGAGTGTGTGTGTGTATATGTGTGTGTGTATGAGTGTGTATAAAAAATGGAAACTCTTTAAATAAATTTTTCAAAATAGTAAAAGCCCGGTGCCCTCGTTCCCCCTCGTTCCCGGTGCCCTCGTTCCCCCTCGTTCCCGGTGCCCTCGTTCCCCCTCGTTCCCTCTCGTTCCCGGTGCCCTCGTCCCCCCGTCCCCTGGCACTAGCCGGTCTCACCTTGCAGCCACCGGACCTGCGTGGCGGGGCCGTAGCCCTTCTGGTTGCAGGCGGCGATGCGGAAGATGATGGCGGGTTTGGGGCTGTGGTCGATCAGAGCTTTGTCCAGGTTGGAGGCGGAGACCCAACAGGAAGGGGCGGGGCCACAGTACACCTTCATGAAGGCCAGCTGGGAGGGCCCGCCCACTTCCTGGATGGCGAGGAAGACGGAGTACTCGGTGACGCTGTCCTCCGTCACGGTGGGAGGTTCCCACGCCAGCTGGGCCCCGCGGTGGTCCTGTAGGGGGAGGAGTCATCGTTCAGTAACCATGACGACCGGCGGCCATTTTTAATGTTTACATTTAAACTGAAAATTTTGTAAAAAATGTGAAAAAAAATTTCTCTTTTTTTTTTAAATTAAATTTAATCTTTTTTTTTTCTTTTTTAGTTTGAAAAAAAAAAAACAAAAACATTTTTTTAAATTTGCAAAAAATCTCAAAATTTTTTATTGTTTTGAAAAAATGTGCAGAATTTAAGCAAATTCTCAAAAAATGGAAAATTATCCTTTTTTTTTTGCAAAAATTTACTTAAATTTAACTCATTTAATTTTTTTATTCTTAAAAAAACGAATTGCTTGTAAATTAAAAAAATTCTGAAAAATTACTAAAATTTTAAAAGAAAATTCTCAGTTTTTCACAAAGTTTTACCATTTTTTTTTTTTTAAAAATCACTTTAAAAAAAACAAAAAAACCAACTGTTTTTTTAAATAAATAAACTATTAAATATTTTATTACATTATTGTTTTTTTGTATGTTTTGTTTCCACGACGACCAGGAAGTGTTTTGGGTGGTAACCATGACGACGCGGCGGCTCACCTTGGTGATCCTGACGGCGGACGGCGCTCCGGGGAAACCCGGTAAAGACGTCTTAAACACGGACGTCTCAGAAAACGAACCGCGCCCACAGATGTTGATGCCCGCCACCCGGAACCGGTAGCACGTTCCTGGAACAAGCTCCTCCTCCTTCCTGTAGAGCCCGCCCAACTGGAAACACACACACACACACACAGAGTGTACACACGCACACACACACACACAGAGTGTACACACACACACACACACACACAGATTATATATACACACACACACATAGATTATACACACACACACACACACATACAGATTAGATATACACACACACACATAGATTATACACACACACACACACACACAGATTATACACACACAGATTATATACACACACAGAGATTATACACACACACAGAATATACACACACACACACACACAGAGTGTACACACGCACACACACACATACAGATTATATATACACACACACACATAGATTATACACACACACACACACAGAGTATAGACACACAAGTAAACACACACACACACACACACATAGATTATACACACACAGAGATTATACACACACACAGAGTGTACACACGCACACACACACATACAGATTATATATACACACACACACAGAGTATAGACACACAAGTAAACACACACACACACACACATAGATTATACACACACACATAGATTATACACACACACACACACAGAGTGTACACACACACACACATACAGATTATATATACACACACACACACACACAGATTATACACACACACACACACAGATTATACACACACACACACACACACACATACAGATTATATATACACACACACACACAGATTATACACACACACACACACACATACAGATTATATATACACACACACACATAGATTATACACACACACACAGATTATACACACACACACACACACACACACACACACACACATAGATTATACACACACACACACAGATTATACACACACACACACACACATAGATTATACACACACACACAGATATACACACACACACACACACAGAGTATAGACACACAAGTAAACACACACACACACACACACACACACAGATTATACACACACACACACACAGATTATACACACACACACACACATACAGATTATATATACACACACACATAGATTATACACACACACACAGATTATACACACACACACACAGATTATACACACACACACACACATACAGATTATATATACACACACACACATAGATTATACACACACACACAGATTATACACACACACACACACACACACACACACATAGATTATACACACACACACACAGATTATACACACACACACACACACATAGATTATACACACACACACAGATATACACACACACACACACACAGAGTATAGACACACAAGTAAACACACACACACACACACACACACACACAGAGATTATACACACACACAGAGTATACACACACACACACACACAGATTATACACACACACATAGATTATACACACACACAGAATATACACACACACACAGAGTGTACACACACACACACATACAGATTATATATACACACACAGATTATACACACACACACACACAGAGTATAGACACACAAGTAAACACACACACACACACACACACACACAGATTATACACACACACAGAATATACACACACACACAGAGTGTACACACACACACACATACAGATTATATATACACACACACACAGATTATACACACACACACACACACACACACACACAGAGTATAGACACACAAGTAAACACACACACGCGTACACTCACACACACGTACATACACAGATTATACACACACATACACACACACACACACACACACACAGAGTGTACACACAGACACACACACACAGATTATACACACACACACAGAGATTATACACACACACACACACACACACACACACACACACACACACACACACACACAGAGTATAGACACACAAGTAAACACACACACGCATACACTCACACACACGTACATACACAGATTATACACACACATACACACACACACACACACACACACACACACACATACATACACACACATAGATTATACACACACACACACATACAGGCTTTTAGAGACACAGGCCCCGCCCCCTTAAAGCCCCGCCCACTGTGACGTACCTCATCAGGGACGAAGTAACGAGTAACCACCATGTTGGTCACGTTGACCACGCCCACTTCGTACCACTCCTCCTTCACCTACAGAGAGAGAGAGGTGTTACCGTGACGACCATGCCTCCATCCTATTATCCTCACCGCTGCAGCTCACCGTGGTGCTTGCTGGCGCGTCATTGGTCGATTCCGTCTTCATCTGGCTGCCGGTGAGGGAGGAGCTGAAGGTGCTTGCCAATCGGGCGATGGCGGAGGAGACGGCACTGGTGGCGGAGGAGCTGACCGTGGAGGTGACGGCGCTGATGGCGGCGGACGTACCGGTGCTGGCGCTGGCGGACATACCGGGCATGGCGCTGGCGGAGGTCGGAAGGTCGTTCAGACTGTCGGCTGGAGCGAGACCCTCTGAAAGCATTTAGAAAGCTTCCATTGGTCGGGTCGTCGTCTGACCCGCCCACCCCTAACGGGGTCATGGGGTGTCAGAGTCTATCCTGACTGAATCCAGGTGAGAGGCGGGGTACGCCCCGACCAGGTCACCTGACCGTGGCGGGGTCACACACTCAAAAAAAACGTCATATGGCGTCTTTTTTTTTTTTTGGAGTAGTGACGTTAAAGCACGTCGTTAAGTCTGTTCTTAATGAAGAGCTCCTCCACACTGTGAGAGAATGTGTGTGTGTGTGTGTGTGTGTGTGGTAGACCTCAGTGTGTGTGGGTGTGGGTGTTTGTGTTAGACCTCTGTGTGTATGTATATGATGTGTGTGGTAGATCTGTGTGTGTCTCTGTATGTGTGTGTGTATGTGTGTTTGTATGTCTCTGTGTGTGTGTGCATATGTGTGTGTATGGCTTTGTGTGTGTGTGTGTGTGTATGTATGTTTGTGTGTGTGTATGTCTGTGTGTGTGTGTGTATATATGTGTGTATGGCTTTGTGTGTGTGTGTGTGTGTGTGTGTATGACTCTGTATGTGTGTGTATGTGTGTATGACTCTGTGTGTGTGTGTTTGTGTGTGTGTGTGTGTGTGTGTGTGTATATGTCTCTGTATGTGTGTGTATGACTCTGTGTGTGTGTGTGTGTGTGTGTGTATGTGTGTGTATGACTCTGTATGTGTGTGTATGTGTGTATGACTCTGTGTGTGTGTGTGTGTGTGTGTGTGTGTGTGTATGTGTGTGTATGACTCTGTATGTGTGTGTATGACTCTGTGTGTGTGTGTGTGTGTGTGTGTGTGTGTGTATATGTCTCTGTATGTGTGTGTATGACTCTGTGTGTGTGTGTGTGTATATGTCTCTGAGTGTGTGTGTGTGTACGATGTAGGAGTGGGCGGGGTCAGTGAGGTTCGTTCCGTACCTGTCGGGAAGCTGCTGGGTGGAGCTTCCTGAAGAAGCTGGAACACCCTCACCAGCTCCTGCGGCATCGTGACGCCCCCTCTCCGTGGCGCCATCGCAGGACCCCCACCTTCCGTTCCCACGGCAACAGGACGCGAGTTCAGCTCCGCACCGACCAGCAGAGGCGCCGTCGTCGTCCCGGTAACGTGGTCGCCTCTGTCCTCCTGTGATGACATCAGTTCCTGGGGGAGACCCCCGTCAGAGGGCACCTGGGGGGGGTTTAAAGTGTTTTTAGGGGCGGAGCAACCGAGTGTGATGTCATATTTCTATTTTATATGTTTGCACACCTGTATCAAAACAAGTTCCTAGTCTCTGATATTTTTCACTGACATGGCAATAAAAGATTCTGATTCTGATATACAGCGCCATGTTGGATTGGGCAAAGAGTAACCTGCCAGCCGGCCAATCATCGTCTAGAAGCTCCTCCTCCATGTTTTTAGTGAAGCACACACTCCGATGTCACATGATGCTTCCTCCTCCAATCATCATGCCCGAGCAGTCCAATCAGACTGGATGTAATGGGCGAGGCAAGTCTGGACTTCCTGCCAACGCTGGTGCCATGGATGCCCGGACACACCTGTACGGTACGTGTCTTACAGGACCATTCTGTTCCGTCGTCTTCCACTGATCCAGGGCCGGGTTGCCAGGGGCAACAGCCTCAGACTCTCAACGACCGTCCTTCTGGAGTACCAGGGGTCCGACCGTCCTGCTGGAGTACCAGGGGTCCGACCGTCCCGCCGGAGTACCAGGGGTCAGGCCATCCTTCTGGAGTACCAGGGGTCCGACCGTCCTGCTGGAGTACCAGGGGTCCGACCGTCCTGCTGGAGTACCAGGGGTCAGGCCATCCTTCTGGAGTACCAGGGGTCAGACCGTCCCGCTGGAGTACCAGGGGTCAGGCCATCCTGCTGGAGTACCAGGGATCCGATTGTCCCGCTGGAGTACCAGGATTACTATGACAACAACAGCAACGGGTGCGGATGGTAAACGTCTCTTGGCACCGGGGCGTTTTGGAGCCAGAAGCTACTTCCTGTTGGGTACGCTGGCGGAAGCGAGTTGTCCTGTCCGGTTCATGGCCGAACGTGTTGAACTGAATCCCGTTGTTTTCCTACCTGAACTCCGCTCTCCACGGGAACCCACAATGCCAACGCGGGCGGCGACAAGAGACCGTTGGTCTGCGTGAGCTTGTTTACCGTCGTTTCCGTGGCGGTGCTGTCCGAGGACGTCCTGTCGCCTTCGACCAATGAGGAGAACTCCTGCGAGGACATGTGACCTATTCAGGAAGTGGTTCTCTTAACTGTTACCGGTATCCGTCCCGCGTACCGATCTGGTCAATCGTCAAAAAAAACTGATAGCGGCTAGCTCCTAACGCCTAGCTCCTAACGCCTAGCTCCTAACGCCTAGCTCCTAACGCCTAGCTCCTAACGCCTAGCTCCTAACGCCTAGCTCCTAACGCCTAGCTCCTAACGCCTAGCTCCTAACGCCTAGCTCCTAACGCCTAGCTCCTAACGCCTAGCTCCTAACGCCTAGCTCCTAACGCCTAGCTCCTAACGCCTAGCTCCTAACGCCTAGCTCCTAACGCCTAGCTCCTAACGCCTAGCTCCTAACGCCTAGCTCCTAACGCCTAGCTCCTAACGCCTAGCTCCTAACGCCTAGCTCCTAACGCCTAGCTGCTAATGACTAGCTCCTAACGCCTAGCTCCTAACGCCTAGCTCCTAACGCCTAGCTCCTAACGCCTAGCTCCTAACGCCTAGCTCCTAACGCCTAGCTCCTAACGCCTAGCTGCTAATGACTAGCTTCCAACAGCTAGCTCCAGACAGCTAGCTGCTAAAAGCTAGCTGGTTATGGGGTAATTCTGCAGTTGACATGCTCCACCAGCTGCTGGCTCTCAGAGCCTCATCCGTCGTGTCTGGAGGAGTTGGTTCAGTCCTGAAGGAGTTGAGGAGAAGGAGACGGTCTAGAGGAGGTGCTTCCTGTGTTTTTACGGTTTCCATGGAAACATCCGGTTGCTCGCTTGAGGAACTGGAGGCGCTCACTCAGACCCAGTGAAATACAGAGAGACCAGTTTGGTGTTCTTCACTGCGGCCTGGCTTTGTGACCCATTCCAGACTCCAGATTTTGGGTTGCCAGGTTGGACACAGTGCGACCGGACTGGGACGCCAGTGGGTAAGGGCGAGGGGGCATCGAGGTGTTTACACTGCAGCACTCAGATTTACCTTCAGGGGTTAAAATAGTTCATTCAATTGAAGATGAATGAACTTTATTAACCCCGTGAGTGAAGGGTTAATAAAGTCCTTCTGCACATGCTCAGAAGCTAACTCTCAACGGCTAGCTGCTAAAGACTAGCTCCTAACGGCTAACTCCAAACAGCTAGCTCCTAACAGTTAGCTCCCAACGGCTAGCTCCTGACGGCTAGCTCCCAACGGCTAGCTCCTGACGGCTAGCTCCTGACGGCTAGCTCCCAACAGCTAGCTCCTGACGGCTAGCTCCCAACGGCTAGCTCCTGACGGCTAACTCCAAACAGCTAGCTCCTAACAGTTAGCTCCCAACGGCTAGCTCCTAACGGCTAACTCCAAACAGCTAGCTCCTAACAGTTAGCTCCCAACGGCTAGCTCCTGACGGCTAACTCCAAACAGCTAGCTCCTAACAGTTAGCTCCCAACGGCTAGCTGCTAATGGCTAATCATGAAAACACGCTCGTTTTTCGTGTGAAACTTGCAGGTATCGCCGGTCCAGGTGTGGGCGTGGCCCGCGTGACGGTGGTGACGTCTCTGCTCTGATTGGCTGTCAGTTCGGAGGAGGCGGGATCTCCGAGCCGCTGAGCTGCAGACAGACAGGAAGTGGTGAGACAGGAAGTGGCTTGTGATTGGTTCTTGAAGAGTGTGATCAAATTACCGGTAACGACAGCCGCCGTGGGCGCGGTGCCCGTCTCGTGGGTCTCACAGGGCGGGATAGAACACGCCAGCGTCGCCGGCGGGACGTCGCCAGCGTTCCCTTCCACGGCGGTCGTCATGGCGACCGTCGAGTCGTCCGACGAGGGTGACGCCATGAAGGTCACGGGAAGGTCGTGGACCAGGGATTGAGCCTCGGTGCCGCTCGGGGTCGTGATCAGGGTCACCTAACGAGAGAAGTGGGCGGGGTTAGAGGTGGGGTCAGAGGTGGGCCGTGGGCACTGCCTACCTGTCTGGGTTCCGTCGTCGAGGCGACCGGACCGGGCAACGCGCCGATGGGCGTGTCCAAAGAGGAAGAACCTGCGGCGACACGAGAGCTGGTTCAATCAGAGACGAGCGTTCTGACGCGCCCCTCCCTCTCCCAATCAGCTTTTCTTCCAGTTGAGTTGAGCCACCCTCGGATGCCCGTGGTGCCACCCTGTGGTACGGTACACGGTTTACCTGTGGTGCCCTTGACGACCAGCGTGGTGATGTTGGGCGTAGATCCAGGTGGGCACAGCTTGAAACCGCTGAGTGGCGCGGTCCGAAGGATGGTGCCCGCCGAGCTGGAAGCGCCTTTTAACAACACCTGGAGGGGCACAAGAAAATACCACCCGTCACCAGAGGGCACAGGAAGATACCACCCGTCACCAGAGGGCACAGGAAGATACCACCCGTCACCAGAGGGCACAGGAAGATACCACCCGTCACCAGAGGGCACAGGAAGATACCACCCGTCACCAGAGGGCACAGGAAGATACCACCTGTCACTAGAGGGCACAGGATGATACCACCCGTCACCAGAGGGCACAGGAAGATACCACCCGTCACCAGAGGGCACAGGAAGATACCACCCGTCACCAGAGGGCACAGGAAGATACCACCCGTCACCAGAGGGCACAGGAAGATACCACCCGTCACTAGAGGGCACAGGAAGATACCACCCGTCACCAGAGGGCACAGGAAGATACCACCCGTCACCAGAGGGCACAGGAAGATACCACCCGTCACTAGAGGGCACAGGAAGATACCACCCGTCACCAGAGGGCACAGGAAGATACCACCCGTCACCAGAGGGCACAGGATGGCATGTTAAAGAGTTTTTAAGCCTTTTTTTGCGTTTTTTAAGTGGGTTTTTTTTTTTGCGTTTTTTTTTTGCGTTTTTTTTTTTGCGTTTTTTTTTTGCGTTTTTTTTTTTGCGTTTTTAGAGTTTTCAAGCATGTTTTAAGCGGTTTTTAGTCATTTTTAAAAAATTATTTAGCATTTTAAACCTTTTTTAAGCATTTTTTTTGCGTTTTTAAGCGTTTTTTTTAACGTTTTATTTTTGCTTTTTTTTTGTGTTTTTTTTTAAGCAATTTTCACAAGTTTTCATCAAGTTTTCGAGGCACAGGATCGTATGTTAAAGAGGTTTTTTTTTTTTTTAAGAGTTTTATAGCGTTTTTATTTATTTATTTATTTATTTATTTATGCGTTTTTCTTTTTTTTGCAACTTTTTTAGCGTTTTTGGGGTTTTTTTGTATGTGTTTTTTATCATTTTTAAAGCGTTTTTTTTAGTGTTTTTAGCATTTTTTGCCGTTTTTTTTAAGCGTTTTTTTTTTGTTTGTGTTTTTTTAAGTGTTTTTTTTTGTTTGTGTTTTTTTAAGTGTTTTTTCCGCGTTTCCAAGCATTTTTTAGCAGTTTTTCTTGTAAAGTAGAAAAAGTTTCAAAAAAGTCTTCTGGACAGTTTAATTCTTCAACGAGACGTTTCGACTTCCATCTGGAAATCATTTTCAATCTGAATGAAATGGACTGAAACCTGTCTTTAAACCGGTCAACACATTACGTCAGAAACTAGTACATCCTAAAGACAAGATGCCCACAGAAAAACAGAGCAATGTAGTTTATTTGATCCGGTGCAGTGAAGGGAGCTGCAAAGAACACTACATTGGTAAAACGAAGCAGCCACTCCACAAAAGACTTTACCAACACAGAAGAGAAGCCTCAAGTGGTCCACAGTCTGCCTCTAGTGGTCCACAGTCTGCCTCTAGTGGTCCACAGTCTGCCTCTAGTGGTCCACAGTCTGCCTCTAGTGGTCCACAGTCTGCCTCTAGTGGTCCACAGTCTGCCTCTAGTGGTCCTCAGTCTGCCTCTAGTGGTCCTCAGTCTGCCTCTAGTGGTCCACAGTCTGCCTCTAGTGGTCCACAGTCTGCCTCTAGTGGTCCACAGTCTGCCTCTAGTGGTCCACAGTCTGCCTCTAGTGGTCCACAGTCTGCCTCTAGTGGTCCTCAGTCTGCCTCTAGTGGTCCACAGTCTGCCTCTAGTGGTCCACAGTCTGCCTCTAGTGGTCCACAGTCTGCCTCTAGTGGTCCACAGTCTGCCTCTAGTGGTCCACAGTCTGCCTCTAGTGGTCCTCAGTCTGCCTCTAGTGGTCCACAGTCTGCCTCTAGTGGTCCACAGTCTGCCTCTAGTGGTCCACAGTCTGCCTCTAGTGGTCCACAGTCTGCCTCTAGTGGTCCACAGTCTGCCTCTAGTGGTCCTCAGTCTGCCTCTAGTGGTCCTCAGTCTGCCTCTAGTGGTCCACAGTCTGCCTCTAGTGGTCCTCAGTCTGCCTCTAGTGGTCCACAGTCTGCCTCTAGTGGTCCACAGTCTGCCTCTAGTGGTCCACAGTCTGCCTCTAGTGGTCCACAGTCTGCCTCTAGTGGTCCACAGTCTGCCTCTAGTGGTCCACAGTCTGCCTCTAGTGTTCCACAGTCTGCCTCTAGTGGTCCACAGTCTGCCTCTAGTGTTCCACAGTCTGCCTCTAGTGGTCCACAGTCTGCCTCTAGTGGTCCACAGTCTGCCTCTAGTGGTCCACAGTCTGCCTCTAGTGGTCCACAGTCTGCCTCTAGTGGTCCACAGTCTGCCTCTAGTGGTCCACAGTCTGCCTCTAGTGGTCCACAGTCTGCCTCTAGTGGTCCACAGTCTGCCTCTAGTGGTCCACAGTCTGCCTCTAGTGGTCCACAGTCTGCCTCTAGTGGTCCACAGTCTGCCTCTAGTGGTCCTCAGTCTGCCTCTAGTGGTCCACAGTCTGCCTCTAGTGGTCCACAGTCTGCCTCTAGTGGTCCACAGTCTGCCTCTAGTGGTCCACAGTCTGCCTCAAGTGGTCCACAGTCTGCCTCTAGTGGTCCACAGTCTGCCTCTAGTGTTCCACAGTCTGCCTCTAGTGGTCCACAGTCTGCCTCTAGTGGTCCACAGTCTGCCTCTAGTGGTCCACAGTCTGCCTCTAGTGGTCCACAGTCTGCCTCTAGTGGTCCACAGTCTGCCTCAAGTGGTCCACAGTCTGCCTCTAGTGGTCCACAGTCTGCCTCTAGTGGTCCACAGTCTGCCTCTAGTGGTCCACAGTCTGCCTCTAGTGGTCCACAGTCTGCCTCTAGTGGTCCACAGTCTGCCTCTAGTGGTCCTCAGTCTGCCTCTAGTGGTCCACAGTCTGCCTCTAGTGGTCCACAGTCTGCCTCTAGTGGTCCACAGTCTGCCTCTAGTGGTCCACAGTCTGCCTCTAGTGGTCCTCAGTCTGCCTCTAGTGGTCCACAGTCTGCCTCTAGTGGTCCACAGTCTGCCTCTAGTGGTCCACAGTCTGCCTTCAGTGGTCCACAGTCTGCCTCTAGTGGTCCACAGTCTGCCTCTAGTGGTCCTCAGTCTGCCTCTAGTGGTCCACAGTCTGCCTCTAGTGGTCCTCAGTCTGCCTCTAGTGGTCCACAGTCTGCCTCTAGTGGTCCACAGTCTGCCTCTAGTGGTCCACAGTCTGCCTCTAGTGGTCCACAGTCTGCCTCTAGTGGTCCACAGTCTGCCTCTAGTGGTCCACAGTCTGCCTCTAGTGGTCCACAGTCTGCCTCTAGTGGTCCACAGTCTGCCTCTAGTGGTCCACAGTCTGCCTCTAGTGGTCCACAGTCTGCCTCTAGTGGTCCACAGTCTGCCTCTAGTGGTCCACAGTCTGCCTCTAGTGGTCCACAGTCTGCCTCTAGTGGTCCACAGTCTGCCTCTAGTGGTCCACAGTCTGCCTCTAGTGGTCCACAGTCTGCCTCTAGTGGTCCACAGTCTGCCTCTAGTGGTCCACAGTCTGCCTCTAGTGGTCCACAGTCTGCCTCTAGTGGTCCTCAGTCTGCCTCTAGTGGTCCACAGTCTGCCTCTAGTGGTCCACAGTCTGCCTCTAGTGGTCCACAGTCTGCCTCTAGTGGTCCACAGTCTGCCTCTAGTGGTCCACAGTCTGCCTCTAGTGGTCCACAGTCTGCCTCTAGTGGTCCACAGTCTGCCTCTAGTGGTCCTCAGTCTGCCTCTAGTGGTCCACAGTCTGCCTCTAGTGGTCCACAGTCTGCCTGTAGTGGTCCACAGTCTGCCTCTAGTGGTCCACAGTCTGCCTCTAGTGGTCCACAGTCTGCCTCTAGTGGTCCTCAGTCTGCCTCTAGTGGTCCACAGTCTGCCTCTAGTGGTCCACAGTCTGCCTCTAGTGGTCCACAGTCTGCCTCAAGTGGTCCACAGTCTGCCTCAAGTGGTCCACAGTCTGCCTCTAGTGGTCCACAGTCTGCCTCTAGTGGTCCACAGTCTGCTGTACATCTGCATCTTAAATCCACCAAACACACTTTTGAGGACAGTGAGGTGAAGATTCTAAGTAGAGAGAAAGGATGGTTTGAAAGAGGGGTGAAGGAAGCCATCTTTGTGAAGAAAGAGAATCCCTCTCTGAATCGGAGTGGAGGCGTTAGATACGTTTTGCCCGGTATTTACAGCAGCTTTTTGAAGCCATGGACTAAAGATGACACCTCGTGACCCAGTTTCACGCCTCTCGTTAGCAGGAATTTCTATTCACTAGGCTTTTAGCATTTTTATAATAGGTTTGTTTACTGGTCTGTGGCTACAATAGGAGCCATTCACGGCCATCATAGGTAACACAGTCTCATTGGTCGAGCCCTTCTTACTATTTTTTTTACCTTTTACTCAGGTTAGTATAAATGGATCCAGTTTCCAGTCCATTTCATTCAGATTGAAAATGATTTCCAGATGGAAGTCGAAACGTCTCGTTCAAGAATTAAACTGTCCAGAAGACTTTTTTGAAACTTTTTCTACTATGGATCACTCCTGATGAATGAGGGACTACACGGATTTGTTGCTAAGTTTTTCTTGTAGCATTTTTTCACTTTTTTTTCAGGTTTTTTTAGCGTTTTTTTAGTAGGTTTTTTTTTCGCGTTTTTTAAAAATTTTTTGCGTTTTTTTAGTGTTTTTTACTTTTTTTTTTAGTGTTTTTAACTTTAGCATCTTTTAAGCATTATTAGCGTTTTTTCTTTTTTTTTTTTTAGCAATTTTTAGCAGGTTTTTTTTGCGTGTTTTTTTTTTTTTTAAGTGTTCTTTAGTATTTTTTAGGTGTTTTTTTTTTTTTTTTTATTGCGTTTTTGTTTGTTTTTTTTTTAGCGTTTTTTGCGTTTTTAGGCGTTTTTTTTTTCAACCCACTCGTGCCTTACCTGCGTCACCGCCTGCTGCCCGCCGCTTCCAATCCTCGGTACGGTGGTGATGGCGTTCCCCGCCGTCCCTGGCGTCACCACCTTGGTGGTCAGAATGGTGATCTGCGTGCTGGCACCTGGAGGAGGCGGAGTTACAGCTCAGGTTTCAGACGGGCACCTTTAAGGCGTGCTAACTCACCGGTGCTCGCCTGCAGGGCTGAAACAGGGATGGTTTTTATGATGGTGGTGCCCAGTTTGCCCGTTCCCGTGGTGATGTTGATGATGGTTTGTTTGTTTGCCACGGGCGCCGGCTGCGAGGTGCTGACGAGGGTCGGTTTACCCTCGGGTGAAGTCACCAGTTTCAGGATGGTACAAGGTGGCAGGCCGGGTGGAAGGCTGGGTGGCAGGCTGGTTGGCAGGCCGCCTTTCGTCTGTGAAACAGAACCAGCCGTTACTTTCTGTCCCGGCGCGGATTAAACAACGTTCCGGGTCGCCGGGGGCAACCGCCTCAGACGGGATGCCCGGGCTTCTCTTGCCCCGGCTGCATCCTCCATCTCACCCAGGAGGATCCTGAGGTGTTCCATGTCCAGCTGTGTTATCATGGTGAGGGTAGGAACGTAGATCCTGGTTACCATGGTGAGGGTAGGAACGTAGATCCTGGTTACCATGGTGAGGGTAGGAACGTAGATCCTGGTTACCATGGTGAGGGTAGGAACGTAGATCCTGGTTACCATGGTGAGGGTAGGAATGTAGATCCTGGTTACCATGGTGAGGGTAGGAACGTAGATCCTGGTTACCATGGTGAGGGTAGGAGCGTAGATCCTGGTTACCATGGTGAGGGTAGGAACGTAGATCCTGGTTACCATGGTGAGGGTAGGAACGTAGATCCTGGTTACCATGGTGAGGGTAGATCCTGGTTACCATGGTGAGGGTAGGAATGTAGATCCTGGTTACCATGGTGAGGATAGGAACGTAGATCCTGGTTACCATGGTGAGGGTAGGAATGTAGATCCTGGTTACCATGGTGAGGGTAGGAACGTAGATCCTGGTTACCATGGTGAGGGTAGGAGCGTAGATCCTGGTTACCATGGTGAGGGTAGGAGCGTAGATCCTGGTTACCATGGTGAGGGTAGGAACGTAGATCCTGGTTACCATGGTGAGGATAGGAACGTAGATCCTGGTTACCATGGTGAGGGTAGGAACGTAGATCCTGGTTACCATGGTGAGGGTAGGAATGTAGATCCTGGTTACCATGGTGAGGGTAGGAGCGTAGATTCTGGTTACCATGGTGAGGGTAGGAACGTAGATCCTGGTTACCATGGTGAGGGTAGGAACGTAGATCCTGGTTACCATGGTGAGGGTAGGAATGTAGATCCTGGTTACCATGGTGAGGGTAGGAGCGTAGATTCTGGTTACCATGGTGAGGGTAGGAGCGTAGATCCTGGTTACCATGGTGAGGGTAGGAGCGTAGATTCTGGTTACCATGGTGAGGGTAGGAACGTAGATCCTGGTTACCATGGTGAGGATAGGAACGTAGATCCTGGTTACCATGGTGAGGGTAGGAACGTAGATCCTGGTTACCATGGTGAGGGTAGGAATGTAGATCCTGGTTACCATGGTGAGGGTAGGAGCGTAGATCCTGGTTACCATGGTGAGGGTAGGAACGTAGATTCTGGTTACCATGGTGAGGGTAGGAACGTAGATCCTGGTTACCATGGTGAGGGTAGGAACATAGATCCTGGTTACCATGGTGAGGGTAGGAACGTAGATCCTGGTTACCATGGTGAGGGTAGGAATGTAGATCCTGGTTACCATGGTGAGGGTAGGAACGTAGATCCTGGTTACCATGGTGAGGGTAGGAACTGGACAGGGAACACCTCAGGATCGTCCTGGGTGAGATGGAGGGTACAGCCGGGGTGAGAGAAGCCTGGGCATCCCATCTGAGGCTGTTGCCCCCGGCGACCCGGCCCCGGATTGGTACGTTTATGTTGGTTTTACCTGGACTTCACGGGGGGAGGCGGCACTCTCACCCTGACCTAGTTTATTCTGGGCCACAGACATGGCGTTACCAAGGTTACCAATCTGCATAAACAAACAGAAACGTTATCAGAGCTCCACCTGGTGGCGGCGGCGGCTCGGTTCTGCTAACACTCACCAGCGACCCGCCCATGGCGAGGGGACTGTTAAGCAGCGTGATGGTCGTGCCACTCGTCTCCGTGGTAACCACCGGGGCTTTCTGGTTTACCGTCACCGTGCCGGATTTACCCACCGTGATGAGTGGGTGTTGGGGCACGGAGGACGTGGCCGCGTTCACCTGAGCAGCGGCGGTTTTAAGAAGCTCGGTGGCGGGGTTGTTTACCTCAGAGAGAAAGAGGGAGGGGTTAAAACCCACCATGGCAGGTGAAAAGGGGAGGAGTCAGAGAAACTCACCACGCTGCCTTCTGCTGGCACACTGAAGATCTTCTGTGTAGCCGCTGCCGCCGCCGCTAACGCCGCCATGCCGCTCATCTGAGCACTGCCGCTGGTCGGCTGCGGGCGGACAGGAAGAGGGCGTGATGATAAGAAAAAAAAAAAAAAACGAGTGGTGTTCTGCCAGGATGAGAGGCTTAGCGCCTCTGAGCATGCCCAGAACTCAGAATCCTACTGAGCATACCCAGAACTCATAATCCCACTGAGCATGCCCAGAACTCAGAATCCTACTGAGCATGCCCAGAACTCACAATCCCACTGAGCATGCCCAGAACTCATAATCTGACTGAGCATTGCCAGAACTCAGAATCCTACTGAGCATGCCCAGAACTCACAATCCTACTGAGCATGCCCAGAACTCAGAATCTGACTGAGCATGCCCAGAACTCACAGTCCTACTGAGCATGCCCAGAACTCAGAATCCTACTGAGCATGCCCAGAACTCAGAATCCTACTGAGCATGCCCAGAACTCAGAATCTGACTGAGCATGCCCAGAACTCAGAATCCTACTGAGCATGCCCAGAACTCAGAATTCTACTGAGCATGCCCAGAACTCACAGTCCTACTGAGCATGCCCAGAACTCAGAATCCCACTGAGCATGCCCAGAACTCAGAATCCTACTGAGCATGCCCAGAACTCACAATCCTACTGAGCATGCCCAGAACTCAGAATCCTACTGAGCATGCCCAGAACTCATAATCCCACTGAGCATGTCTAGAACTCAGAATCCCACTGAGCATGCCCAGAACTCAGAGTCCTACTGAGCATGCCCAGAACTCAGAGTCCTACTGAGCATGCCCAGAACTCGGAATCCCACTGAGCATGCTCAGAACTTGTAAACCCCTCCCCCTCATCTGCAGCTCTTCTTTGTGTGTTTTCAGGTGTTTGTTTACGTCGTCGTGTCACCCGATGATCCAATAACCCAGTCTCCGTTCATCTGTCAGATTAACAACCTAGCGCTTCTACGCTAACGTAAACTGGTGTTTTTTGGGCACCATGGAAGGATAGCTCAGTGGGCACAGTGACCGGTCCGACCTTCCTGTTCATGTCAGGGTGTGTCGCAGGTCCCCCCATCAGGTGTGGATGTGTGTGAATGGGTCAGACGCGGGTAGCGGAGGTACGGTCCTACTGGGAATAGAATGTAGAAAATACCAGGTTATTATTATCACAGCTTCCAGGGGGAGTGGCTTCTGGGCATGGGCAGCGGCACTAGCCCGCCTCTCGTCTCGCCAGAACACCGAACCCGACCCCCATAAGCCTGTGGAACGTGTTTACCGTCTGAGTGGGCGGGGCAGCTGGGAGCGCCATGGGAACACCTGCAGGAACTGTCGCCACGATGCATGGCAACGTGGGAGTGCCCGGTTTAACCGAGATGATGGTGGTCCCGCCCCCTGGAGTCGGAGACGCCTCCAGCTTCACGACGGGGGCTGAAACGTATCAGAAAGTTTAAACCAATCACCTGAGTGAACGGGTGGAGAAGACGGACAGAGAGGGGGTGGGGTTACCTGGAGATGCAGGGGGAGGGCCGACTGCAGGTGGGACCACGGAGGCGGGGCTTGTGGCGGCGGGTACGTCGTACTTTTGGATCTCCAGCAGGTAGGAGTCGGCGGTCTGAGACGGACTCCAGTTCACCTCCAACGAGTTGGTGTTCGACCGGACCAGCTGGACTCGGGAAGGGGGTAACGGGGGCTCTGAGGGGGGGGGAAGGTGGAAGGTTAGGGAGGCGGGGGAGACGGAGCAGGTCGGGGGGAGGAGCCTCACCTATTTCCAGGTACCAGAGGTCTTTACAGCAGACCTGGCTGTTGAAGGACTTGCGGTACCCGTCGCGCCCGCTCCAGGTGAACAGGCGGGAGTTGATGGCCACGCTGCAGTGACCCGCGCGGGCACACGGGGGTTTGTAAATGAGCTTGTCCGTCTTCACCTTCTCCCAGGACATGGTTTCTGAGACACACACACACACACACAGATACACACACACATATACACACACACAGATACACACATAGATACACACACACACACACACAGATACACACATATACACACACACATATACACACACAGATACACACACACACACACATACAGACACACACAGATACACACATATACACACACACATATACACACACAGATACACACACACACACATACAGACACACACAAGTCTGTGAGTAACTCAGAGTGCCTGTGTGTGTGTGTGTGTGTGTTTGTGTGTGTATGTGGACAGTGTTTGTATGTGTATGTGTGTACATGAGTGTGTGTGTGTGCCTGTGTATATGTGTGTGTATGTATGTGTGTGAGTGTGTGTGTCTGTCTGTGTGTGTGTGTGTGTGTGTGTGTGTGCATACAGTGTGTGTGTCCATCCAGTGTATGTGTGTGTGTGTATGTGTGTGTATGTGTCCATGTGTGTGTATGTGTGTGTATGTGTCCATGTGTGTGTGTGTGTGTGTGTATACCCAGGTTGAGGCAGCCCAGTGAGTTGGTACACCTCCACTCTTTCTCGTGCGCCGCCTTCTTCGTGTCGTCAACCACGAGGGGGACCCAGCCCCCGAAAACGTACATCCTGTTAGAGAGACGGAGGTGTGTGAGGCGTGTGTTTGGGGGGGTGGGGGTGAATGGGCACCGATGTGCACGCTCAGGGCGGGTTCCTACTTGTTTCTGATGATGGTGGCGGTGTGTAAACTCCGTGGAAGCGGCGCCACCCCCCCGAGGATCGGTTGGCTCCAGGTCATGGTTTCTGTGACATCATCATCGTTAGGGTTAATTAACGAAGGGTTAACCAGGTGTAACGAGAACCTCACCGACGTGCAGGACCCAAAGGTCACCGAGCCGACACCCGCTCATCCCGCCGTAGATGATGAGTCGGTTTACACCCTGGCAGGTCGCCTCCACCGCCGTGTGGCTCTCCCGCGGCGGCGGCGGGCCCCCGGTGGTGGATGGGAGTTCCCACCCGAACACGCCCGATCCCGGACGCAGCTCCAAAACGTACAGGTCGTTGAGGTATCTGAGGGCGGAGTCAGAGGTTAGAAGCGGGTCGTACGGACCGCTCTGTTCCGCCGGGGTGGAGGTTGTTGCCCCCGGCGACCCAGCCCCCGGATAAACAGAAGACGAGGGAACGAAACCCTCGATTGGTTTGTTATTGTCTTTATTTGTAATTATTTCCTTATTAGGAAGAAGGGGGCGGAGCTTATCTTACTTTGGAACGTTGTTTTTGGGATCGTCAGCGTCATTGGCCAGCCCTCCAAACAGGAAACAGCGATTACCAATCAGAGAGAAGGTGTGTCCCAGACGAGGGCATGGAGGCGGGGCTTTCTTTGGAGGTTTGGGCTTCAAACGTCTCCACTCCCACCGGCTGGCCTAAAAGAACACCAAACATCTGGATGACCTCTGGACCCCCGCTCCGGGGGTCACGCTAACGCTACCCGTCAGCATTAGCACGCTAACACGTTCCATCACCTGCAGCTCGTACAGGTTGTTGCTGTACTTCCCGTACTCCTCCATCCCACCGAACACCAGCAGCCGCGTCCCGTCGCACACGAAGCCGAAGGCGGCGCAGCCGAGAGGGATGTCGCCGCACACCGACGGGGTGAACCACTGATTGGTCGCTAGGGGAGACGAGAAAAGACCAATCAGAGGACAGGAAGAATAGATGGGCGGAGCTTAGTACAAACTGAAAAACACTAAGGTGTAAAGATGTGTTAGGGTCAGGGTTGCTGCATCGCACCACATCAGGCAGCCATGACGGGACTAACAGTAGAAGGAACTCAGAGTTAAGGTGGCACAGTGGGTAGCACAGTGGCCTCACAGCAAGAAGGTTGTGGGTTCGAGTCCTGGGTGGGGACGAGGCTTGGAACACTGTCCTTTCTGTGTGGAGTTTGCATGTTCTCCCTGTGTTTGCGTCGGTTTCCTCCCACCCTCCAAAGACATGCATGCTAGGTTGATTGGCCCTAGGAGTGAGTGTGTGTGTGGCCCCGCGACAGACTGGCGACCTTTTCGGCGTGTACCCTGCCCTTTGCCTTAAATTAGCCGGGATGGGCTCCCGCAACCCCGAAAGGGACAGACGGATAAGAAGATGACTGACTCAGAGTTACTTTTAGACATGAGCTCATCAGGAATCAAACCGGCAACTCTCAATCCAAACAGACGTTTTACAACTGAATGAACGACTTTTTTAAATTCTGTTCCGTCATCTTCCGCTTGTTCCGGGGTCGGGTCGCGGGGGCAACAGCCTCAAACGGGCAGCCCAGGCCTCTCTCTCCCCGGCTGCATCCTCCAGCTCACCTGGAAGGATCCCAAGTCGTTCCCCATCCAGCTGTGAGACATAGTCTCTCCAGCGGGTCCGGGGTCTGCCCCTTGGTCTCCTCCCGGTGAAACGTGCCCGAAACACCTCGCCCGCGAGGCGCTCGGGGGGCATCCTGACCAGATGCCTGAACCACCCCATCTGGCTCCTCTCGACCTGGAGGAGGAGCGGCTCGACACCGAGCTCCTCCCAGATGGCAGAGCTCCTCACCCGATCTCTGAGTGAGAGCCCAGCCACCCTGTGGAGGAAGCTCATTTCGGCCGCTTGTACCCGCGATCTCATTTTTTTTAACTTTTTAACTTTAATTAATTTGATAAACACTCTGACAATCAGAGCGCTAATGCTAACGACTCCACCTGACGTCCAGTGGCGCCGTCCTGGCAGCCTGCTGCGGTGTAATGCAACACAAAATCCCCCAAAATATTATTACTTTAACCCACCCTACGTAGGCAAGTGGGTCAGGTAGGTACAGTAGGTGGGTAGGTAGGTACAGTAGGTAGGTATGTGGGTTAGGTAGGTACAGTAGGTAGGTATGTGGGTTAGGTAGGTACAGTAGGTAGGTATGTGGGTTAGGTAGGTACAGTAGGTAGGTAGGTAGGTAGGTAGCCAGGTGGGTTGGGTTAGGTAGGTACAGTATGTGGGTTAGGTAGGTACAGTATGTGGGTTAGGTAGGTACAGTATGTGGGTTAGGTAGGTACAGTATGTGGGTTAGGTAGGTACAATAGGTAGGTAGGTAGGTAGCCAGGTGGGTTGGGTTAGGTAGGTACAGTATGTGGGTTAGGTAGGTACAGTAGGTAGGTAGGTAGGTAGGTAGGTTAGGAGCAGGTAGGTGGGGTAGGTAGGTAGGTGAGTAGGTGGAGGCGACCGCTGACGGCAGGGTTCATGAGGAGGATGAGGGCTCTGAATCCTAACGAGTGTCTTATTACTAATGATTTTAACTTTTATTGTTGTATGTTGTTATTTATTTATATGTTTGAATTATTTATATTTATTACTATGTTTTTTTTTTAACTTTAGTACCACAGGAAGTTTACTGACCTTCAAAATAAAAGTCTTTCTGATGTGTTGCTGCTGGACACCAGAATTTATCCTGAAGGAGATTAAGAAAGTTTTTATCCAGCCATCCACCTGCCTACCCCTAACCTACCTACCTAACCCACCTACCTACCTACCTACCTACCTACCTAACCCTATCCACCTACCTACCAAACCTACCCACCTACCTAACCCACCAGCCTGCCTAACTACCTACCAAACCTACCTATCTACCCACTTACCTAACCCTATCCACCGGCCTACCAAACCTACCCACCTACCTAACCCACCAGCCTGCCTAACTACCTACCTACCTAACCCTATCCACCTGCCTGCTCCTAACCTACCCACCTACCTACCAAACCTACTCACCTACCTACCTACCCCACCTACCTGCTCCTAACCTACCTACCTACCTACCTACCAAACCTACCTACTGTACCTACCTAACCCACATACTGTACCTACCTAACCCAACCCACCTGCCTACCTACCTACCTACCTACCTACCTACCTACTGTACCTACCTAACCCACATACCTACCTACTGTACCTACCTACCCACCTACCTACCTACCTACTGTACCTACCTAACCCACATACCTACCTACTGTACCTACCTAACCCACATACCTACCTACTGTACCTACCTACCCACCTACCTACCTACCTACTGTACCTACCTAACCCACATACCTACCTACTGTACCTACCTAACCCACATACCTACCTACTGTACCTACCTACCCACCTACCTACCTATTGTACCTACCTACCTACCTACTGTACCTACCTACCCACCTACCTACCTACCTACTGTACCTACCTAACCCACATACCTACCTACTGTACCTACCTAACCCACATACCTACCTACTGTACCTACCTAACCCACATACCTACCTACTGTACCTACCTAACTCACCCACCTACCTACTGTACCTACCTAACCCACATACCTACCTACTGTACCTACCTAACCCACATACCTACCTACTGTACCTACCTAACTCACCCACCTACCTACTGTACCTACCTACCCACCTACTGTACCTACCTGACCCACTTGCCTACGTAGGGTGGGTTAAAGTAATAATATTTTGGGGGATTTTGTGTTGCATTACACCGCAGCAGGCTGCCAGGACGGCGCCACTGGTGGGTTAAATCGGGGGAGGTGGGGTAAAATGGGAGAGGTGGGGGTGAGGTGTCTTCTCCACGGACACCTAGACATGAACTCAGTGAGAATCGAACCCACGAACTTCCGGTCCGATGAGGACCGCTCTATCACTGACCCAAGAAAATAAAAACTCCAGATTAAAAACTGGTGGATTCTTTTAAAAATTAAGTGTTTTTAATGATTTAATCAGTGTTTTAAATTATTTATTTATTTATTTACATGTGTAAAAATGTAGAAGAGCGACCTCTAAAGGCTAAAAGTAAAGAATTATTATCTGTAAGGATGTGACATCATAAAAAAAGCACACTTCCTCGGGAAAGACTAAATGCTAAGCTAATGCTAAGTTAGATTAGCATGTAGCTTAGCTTAGCATTTAGCCTAGCCTTGGCCTATAGCTTAGCATTTAGCATGTAGCTTAGCATGCTAAGCTAATCTAGTATTGGAATATATAGCGTCATAGCCCTTAGCATGCTAAGCTAACTTAACATGTGGCCTAGTCTTGGCCTATAGCTTAGCATTTAGCATGTACTAAGCTAATCTAGCATTGGAATACATTATGTCATAGCCTTTAGCATGCTGGCCTAGTCTTGGCCTATAGCTTAGCATTTAGCATGTAGCTTAGCATGCTACACTAATCTAGTATTGGAATACATAGCGTCATAGCCCTTAGCATGCTAAGCTAACTTAGCATGTGGCCTAGTCTTGGCCTATAGCTTAGCATTTAGCATGTAGCTTAGCATGCTAAGCTAATCTAGCATTGGAATACATTATGTCATAGCCTTTAGCATGCTAAGCTAACTTAGCATGTGGCCTAGTCTTGGCCTATAGCTTAGCATTTAGCATGTAGCTTAGCATGCTAAGCTAATCTAGTATTGGAATACATAGCGTCATAGCCTTTAGCGTGCTAAGCTAACTTAGAATACCTGTGTTGTAAACAGAAAGTTCATCAACGATGCCTTCGTTTCCGCCTCCAAAAACCACCATGAGTTCTTTAATGGCCACCGCGCGGTGTCCGTGTCTGGGCCGCGGTACCGGTCCGCCGGCTTCGGTCATCCGTCTCCAGTGCGGATGCAGCGTCGCCATGACGTCCTGGTTTAAAGAAACATGGATTTAAAACATTTTACCGGGATGCTAAAAGATGGATGCTAAATGCTAAGCTAACAGGAAGTAACGTACGGAAGCCGGGGAGGAGTCAAAACGCGGAACGAAAAAACTTTATTTAAAAAAACATTTATTTCACCAAATTTATGTAACATTTTTATTTAAATAATTAAACTTTTTAAATTAATTAAACTTATTTTATTCATTGAAATGTTTTCACTTTATTTTAACTTTTTAAATTCTATTTAAATTTATGTAGAATTTATTTAAACGTTTGAAAAAATAAACTTTTTAATTGCTCGTTTTATTTTTCTATTTATTTGAAAAAATATCGATTATTTAAACTTTTATTTATTAAAATGTTCGATTTTTTAAACTGTTTACAATTTTTTCATGAAAATTTGCTAAAAATTTGTTTATTTTTTCTAGTAGTTTTTTATATTTGTGTAAAAAAATCATTTTAATTTAAACAAATCAAAAATATATTTAAATGAATTTGAAGAAAGTTTAAATATTTTATAATAAAAAAATTTTAAAACTTAAAATTTAAAACAACTTTTTTTCATGTAAACTTTCAACAACTTTAAACATTTTTTTGTTTTATTTAAATTATTTGTGTATAAATTTTTGTTCAAAACTAATTTTATTTTCTTTAATCACATTTAAATTTTTCTATTTGATTAAAATAATTTTTTGGTTAAATAAATACAAATATCAGATGTGTGTTTATGTGTGATTGTGTGTTTGTTATGTGTGTGTTTGTGTTTATGAGTGTGTGTAAATGTTTCCGTGTAGTCCCTCATTCATCAGGAGTGATCCATAGTAGAAAAAGTTTTAAAAAAGTCTTCTGGACAGTTTAATTCTTGATCGAGACGTTTCGACTTCCATCTGGAAATCATTTTCAATCTGAATGAAATGGACTGAAAACTGGATCTATTTATACTAACCTGAGTAAAAGCTAAAAAAATAGTAAGAAGGGCTCGACCAATGAGCCTGTGTTACCTATGAAGGGCTCGACCAATGAGCCTGTGTTACCTATGATGGCCGTGAATGGCTCCTATTGTAGCCACAGACCAGATACAAACCCTATTATAAAAATGCTAAAGCCTAGTGAATAGAGAAACCTGCTAACGAGAGGCGTGAAACTGGGTCACGAGGTGTCATCTTTAGTCCATGGCTTCAAAAGGCTGCTGTAAATACCGGGCAAAACGTATCTAACGCCTCCACTCCGATTCAGTGAGGGATTCTCTTTCTTCACAAAGATGGCTTCCTTCACACCTCTTTCAAACCATCCTTTCTCTCTACTTAGAATCTTCACCTCACTGTCCTCAAAAGTGTGTTTGGTGGATTTAAGATGCAGATGTACGGCAGACTGTGGACCACTAGAGGCAGACTGTGGACCACTAGAGGCTTCTCTTCTGTGTTGGTAAAGTCTTTTGTGGAGTGGCTGCTTCGTTTCACCAATGTAGTGTTCTTTGCAGCTCCCTTCACTGCACCGGATCAAATAAACTACGTTGGTCTGTTTTTCTGTGGGCATCTTGTCTTTAGGATGTACTAGTTTCTCCATTTTTCCTCTTCTCAGTTTCTTGGACGCTCTCACCCTATTCGAATAGGGTGAGAGCGTCCAAGAAACATGAGAAGAGGGAAACAGAAACTGAGAAGAGAAAAAATGGAGTCTCTATTCCCTACGTGTCAGGACTGTCCGAGAAGTTACAGAGAATCTTCAGACAACATGACATCCTGGTTTTCTTTAAACCGGTCAACACATTACGTCAAAAACTAGTACATCCTAAAGACAAGATGCCTACAGAAAAACAGAGCAATGTAGTTTATTTGATCCGGTGCAGTGAAGGGAGCTGCAAAGAACACTACATTGGAGAAACGAAGCAACCACTCCACAAAAGACTTTACCAACACAGAAGAGAAGCCTCTAGTGGTCCACAGTCTGCCTCTAGTGGTCCACAGTCTGCCTCTAGTGGTCCACAGTCTGCCTCTAGTGGTCCACAGTCTGCCTCTAGTGGTCCACAGTCTGCCTCTAGTGGTCCACAGTCTGCCTCTAGTGGTCCACACCTCTAGTGGTCCACAGTCTGCCTCTAGTGGTCCACAGTCTGCTGTACATCTGCATCTTAAATCCACCAAACACTTTTGAGGACAGTGAGGTGAAGATTCTAAGTAGAGAGAAAGGATGGTTTGAAAGAGGGGTGAAGGAAGCCATCTTTGTGATGAAAGAAACTCCCTCACTGAATCGGAGTGGAGGCGTTAGATACGTTTTGCCCGGTATCTATAGCAGCCTTTTGAAGCCATGGACTAAAGATGACGCCTCGTGACTCAGTTTCACGCCTCTCGTTAGCAGAAATTTCTATTCACTAGGCTTTTAGCATTTTTATAATAGGTTTGTTTACTGGTCTGTGGCTACAATAGGAGCCATTCACGGCCATCATAGGTAACACAGGCTCATTGGTCGAGCCCTTCTTACTATTTTTTTTACCTGTTACTCAGGTTAGTATAAATGGATCCAGTTTTCAGTCCATTTCATTCAGATTGAAAATGATTTCCAGATGGAAGTCGAAACGTCTCGTTGAAGAATGAAACTGTCCAGAAGACTTTTTGAAACTTTTTCTACTATGTGTAAATGTGTGTTTTTATGCAAATTTTGCACTTTTTAAATCTTAAAAAAAAAAACTCAAAACATTTGTTTTTGTCAAACAAACACTTTATTTTGAAAAGATTTGAAACCAAAAACATGTTTTTACTTTGAAACAAAGAAAAAAGACAAAAGTTAAACTTCCTGTTGGAGACGACCTCATCTCGTTGTCGTGGAAACGGAACCATCGTCATAACGACGCCACATCAGGACCCGTTTAATTTATTCCCGTAAACAAAAGTCAGTGTCTTTGCGTTGCCTAGCAACCACATCCATTCATTTCTTCTTCCTGACGACCGTCCACCCGTCTTCGTCCTCCTGGGTGGTGGCGGGAAGGGGGCGTGTCTGCGTCTGGGTGACAGGGGGCGGAGCCTCGCATTCCATTTCCTGCAACAATAAGAAAAACGTATTTTTACAACGATAAGGCGCAAAGTGCCAGCAGGAGGAGCCCTGCCATCTGGGAGGAGCTCTGCCATCTGGGAGGAGCTCTGCCATCTGGGAGGAGCTCTGCCATCTGGGAGGAGCCCTGCCATCTGGGAGGAGCCCTGCCATCTGGGAGGAGCTCTGCCATCTGGGAGGAGCTCTGCCATCTGGGAGGAGCTCTGCCATCTGGGAGGAGCTCTGCCATCCGGGAGGAGCCCTGCCATCTGGGAGGAGCTCTGTACCTGCAGGGTGGGGGCGTACCTGCAGGGTGGGGGCGTACCTGCAGGGTGGGTGTGTACCTGCAGGGTGGGGCGTACATTCAGGGTGGGGGTGTACCTCAGGGTGGGGTGTACCTGCAGGGTGGGGCGTACCTGCAGGGTGGGGGTGTACCTGCAGGGGGGGGCGTACCTGCAGGGTGGGGGTGTACCTGCAGGGTGGGGCGTACATTCAGGGTGGGGGTGTACCTCAGGGTGGGGCGTACCTGCAGGGTGGGGGTGTACCTACAGGGTGGGGGTGTACCTGCAGGGTGGGGCGTACATTCAGGGTGGGGGGGGGCGTACCTGCAGGGGGGGGCGTACCTGCAGGGTGGGGGTGTACCTGCAGGGTGGGGCGTACATTCAGGGTGGGGGCGTACCTGCGGGGTGGGGGCGTACCTGCAGGGTGGGGGCGTACATTCAGGGTGGGGGTGTACCTGCAGGGTGGGGCGTACATTCAGGGGGGGGCGTACCTGCAGGGTGGGGGTGTACCTGCAGGGTGGGGCGTACATTCAGGGTGGGGGCGTACCTGCGGGGTGGGGGCGTACCTGCAGGGTGGGGCGTACATTCAGGGTGGGGGGGGCGTACCTGCAGGGTGGGGGTGTACCTCAGGGTGGGGCGTACATTCAGGGTGGGGGCGTACCTGCAGGGTGGGGGTGTACCTGCAGGGTGGGGTGTACCTGCAGGGTGGGGGCGTACATTCAGGGTGGGGTGTACCTCAGGGTGGGGCGTACCTGCAGGGTGGGGGTGTACCTCAGGGTGGGGTGTACCTCAGGGTGGGGTGTACCTGCAGGGTGGGGGTGTACCTGCAGGGTGGGGGTGTACCTCAGGGTGGGGCGTACATTCAGGGTGGGGTGTACCTCAGGGTGGGGTGTACCTCAGGGTGGGGTGTACCTGCAGGGTGGGGGTGTACCTGCAGGGTGGGGGTGTACCTCAGGGTGGGGCGTACATTCAGGGTGGGGTGTACCTCAGGGTGGGGTGTACCTCAGGGTGGGGTGTACCTCAGGGTGGGGGCGTACCTGCAGGGTGGGGGTGTACCTCAGGGTGGGGCGTACATTCAGGGTGGGGTGTACCTGCAGGGTGGGGGTGTACCTCAGGGTGGGGGGGCGTACCTGCGAGTCGTCGTCGTCGTCAGACGGGGTGGCCACGGCCTGAACCTTTTGTACCTCCTTCTGAGTGAGAGCGTTGACGGAGAGACGGAGCTGCTGCAGCGCCCCCTGCTGGTACTGAGAGAACATCTGGAGGAGACTGGAGGACACCTGGAGAGACACACACACGCACAGAGAAACACACACACACATAGAAACATACACACATACGCACACACACGCACACAGAGAAACACATACACACACACGCAGAGAGAAACACACATACAGACAGACATACACACATATACACATGCCCACACACGCATACACACACAAACACACACACACAGAGAAACACACATACAGAGGAACATACACACACACGCAGAGAGAAACACATAGACATACACATACGCGCGCACACACAGACATATACACACACACACACACACACACACACACACACACACACACACACACACACACACAGAAACATACATACATATGCACACACATAAAATAATTACATGTAATTTTCCAAAATGTCCTTGTCAGAACTTCTGGGGTGTTTCGTGGTGTGTGTGTGTGTATGTGTGCGTGTGTGTGTCTGGTGTGTGTGTGTGTGTGTCTGGTGTGTGTGTGTGTGTCTGGTGTGTGTGTGTGTGTGTGTGTGTGTTTTTGGTGTGTGTGTGTGTGTTCACATCAGTTCTGAGCTGCTTGGCACCAGGCTGAACTGAATCACCATGGTAACCAAGCATGCTTCCTCCATGTTGGTTCTTACTCACTCCTGCAGGAGGTCTGGGATGCCCCTGCGGCGAATATTTTTATCTTAAATTTGTTCGTCTATTGCACGATCTATTCAGCTCCTGATTGGATGATCTATTCAGCTCCCGATTGGATGATCTATTCAGCTCCCGATTGGATGATCTATTCAGCTCCCGATTGGATGATCTATTCAGCTCCCGATTGGATGATCTATTCAGCTCCTGATTGGATGATCTATTCAGCTCCCGATTGGATGATCTATTCAGCTCCCGATTGGATGATCTATTCAGCTCCTGATTGGATGATCTATTCAGCTCCTGATTGGATGATCTATTCAGCTCCCGATTGGATGATCTATTCAGCTCCCGATTGGATGATCTATTCAGCTCCCGATTGGATGATCTATTCAGCTCCCGATTGGATGATCTATTCAGCTCCCGATTGGATGATCTATTCAGCTCCCGATTGGATGATCTATT
>CACRXE010000017.1:175000-232500 GCA_902685375.1 Neostethus bicornis
AGCATGAACCAATAGGAAGTTGGCACTGAAGTAAAGCCAGTTCCAACAAATACCAGTCCAGGGTGGGCAGAGGGTGTTCACAGCTGGCCGGTGTTCTGTCGAGATGAGTGGCTGGGCGCTTCTGCAATTGCTCATGACGCAACCAAACTCCGCCCCCTTCTGTTGTACGGCCATGTTGTTCGTTGTCTTCTTCATATTTACATCCAACTCTGTGATGACTTCAAGGTTTTGTCTCACAAACAGGAGATTTGAGGAGGCGGGGCCAAAAAGAGGAGGAGCTATGACATCACGTCACATCCGCCAATCAACAACACCCGCCATGACATTTGGCGTAAAACAACCCGTTCAAAACATGAGAAAGCAGCTGGTAAATTATGCGTCTTCCGTGTGTTACCCCCTAGTGTTAAAGAGGAGGTACCACCAGGAATACACCCCTGTACTGCTTGGTCACGCTTTGTTTTGAGACTCACGCACATAAGCTGTCATATGACCAAAGTACCCGGATGTCCGACTTCTTCCATACGTTCACCAAAAACGATACTAGCAATAGGCCATGCAGCAGCAGGAGATGCCATGTGCTTAGCCTCATTATACCTAATCATGTTCATAGAATGCACTAGAGGGTTCATCATGCAGGAGTTTTATTAGTCTTGGCAGGTGGGTGTGAGATAGGTCCTAATAGTGGGTGTCTACCGCCCGGATTGGGCGGTATCCCTCTGACCCTCATCCTAAACGGAAGCTCAGTTTGATAAAAATTCCATCATGGGGGCGGAGACAGGATGCATCATGAGCATGCTCAGAAGCGCAGAGCCTCTCACCTTGACGAGAACTCACAACAAATCAGGGTGAGGGGGAGCGGTCAGATTGGCTGGAAGGGAGGTGGATGACACGTCCTGGGCACGCTCAGAGGAGACAGGATACCGGCTTACTCAGTTCGACTGGACGCTGCCCAGGGCTTTACCTGCAGCTCATTGGCTCCTGTCGGGCTCTATCTTGGTTTCTCCATTTTGTTTGTCCGTCAGGGATTTCGCCGCCTGGACGACCGCCTGCAACAGAAACAGCGTTAGCCTGGTGAAGCTACTGCGGCGGAACCGGAGCGGTGTGACGGACCTTGAAGCTGCGCTTCCGTTTCTGGACGTTCTGCTCCGGGTGGAAAATGATGACGTAAACTTTGGGCATGTAGAGCATGCCCAGTGAGACGGAGGCGCTGAGGGACATGGAGACAGTCAGAGTCGCCGTTTGGATGAACATCTGGTGGATGAAACACACGAGCTTAAGTTAGCAACGAGTCGGTGTCGGATCCATCGTAGGAAGGTTTCAAAGTGTCTTCAGGACATCGTGTTTTACGATCGAGACGTTTTCGACTTCCATCTGATTGAAGGAACCTGAGTTAGCTCCACCCCTAAGGAGGAGGTCCCTCCTCTCCATTGAAGCTCCGCCCCTAAGGAGAAGGTCCCTCCTCTTCATTGAGGCTCCACCCCTAAGGAGGAGACCCCTCCTCTCATTGAGGCTCCACCCCTAAGGAGGAGGTCCCTCCTCTCCATTGAGGCTCCGCCCCTAAGGAGGAGGTCCCTCCCCTCCATTGAAGCTCCACCCCTAAGGAGGAGGTCCATCCTCTCCATTGAGGCTCCGCCCCTAACGAGGAGGAGCTAACCCAGGCATGGACTGTAGTGTGACACCCTCTGTTGTTTAGTTCTTTAATTAGTCTCAACTGTTGGACTTTGGTGGCTGCTGGACTGGGTTGATGAGGTCATCCACATCCCTCTTTGGTATTTAAGACCAAGGCTCAATGATTCGTCGGTTTTTCAGCAGTCGTCCTTCGGGTGATACTGTCACTGATCCTACGAATTATCACCTGTTATTTTCTGGTTCTTCAGCCCCAGTGCTCCTGAGTTCATCTAGTCCTGGGTTGGGCAAACCTTTTTATTCGCTGGCCAAGTTGGGTTCTAACATATGACCAAGGGGCCAGAGGGATGCCATGCTTTGGTAAACAAGCGCGCTAGATATGGAAAGCCATCGGGGCCACTACACGTACGTAATCTAGCGCGCTAACGTTAAAATCAAGCACCCTAGAACTTAAAACACATGCAATTCAAGGGGAGGGGCTTATCTCAATGGAGGAGGGGCTTATCGCAAGGGGAGGGGCTTACGCATTAAAAAAAAACTTAAAAAGTCACAAACAATTGACATATTTTTTGTTGACTTTTTTTAAGAGGTGCCAGCTTCACAGACGTACCAACCTGTGGTTCTGAACCTAGGTGGGCAGGACGGGCATCTGGTCCAGGTCTTACCTTCTCGGTGGACTGGGCGGTGCCAAAGAAGATGGGTACGAAGGCGAGCCAGACGATGCAGGTGGTGTACATGGTGAATCCGATGGGTTTGGCTTCGTTAAACGTCTCCGGAACGCCGCGACTCTTCACGGCGTAGACCGTACAGGTTACCTGGTAACGGAGGTCACAGAGGTCAGACATGTTTACAGGTCGGGGTCAGTTGCCGTGGTTACATCAGTGACCTGATTCGCGACTTCTTCCGTAAAACCTGAAAAAAACTCGCTGACGCGAGTTTTCGCAAGTTTTTGGGACTTTTTTTCACGGCTTTTTTGCACAAAAAAGTGGGAAAATTGGCAAAAAAAAGTCAGTTTTTCCTCAAAAATTAACCTCCTTTTGGGATTTTACGATTCACTGGTGATTGACGCCGTCATACTTGAAATCAGCCGGGATACGCGGGGAGGACGCTGGCGCTGACTGTTCGCCGCTTCTCTGCGAATACCTGTGGCCTATCTGGATTTACAACTTACTCCTGGACCCCGGACCTGTCATCGGGCATTATCGCTGCTCGGGCCAGTGCTGTTCAGGTGGTGCACGACTTCCGCGAACTGTCCTTCCACAGCGGCTGGAGGCTGCTGTCTTCCAACCGCAGCTCCTACTGGCTAACAACATCTAGCAACCGGCACTAGCAACAACTAGCTCCTCCAGCATGCTGAGCAACACACCGCCGCAGCCCCGAGGCCTCCACAGCATCGGAGCTCCACGGCAACCGGATTTACCACCAAGACCCCGCTACATCCACAGGGGATCGGGTCGCCGGCTTATCTTCTCCAGGAACCGTGACTCCATCACATCCATCTGGACTGCAGCGCGCCCCGTCGCACAATCGCCGCGTCACCATCCACGACGTCATCAGAACACGACGTCATCTCCACAACAGATAGCGCGGGGACGCTCGGGTATGTCAGAAAATCCGGAGTGGATCACAGCGTCCTCCGCTATCTAAACAAACCGGATTCTATGGCACACATCACAATTGAACACCTCAATATACAATCTCTGTCAAATAAATCCGGACTTATTCACCAGCACATCCTGGACAAAAACATTGATTTAATGTGCCTCACTGAGACCTGGCAACAACCTGAGGTCTACTCAGTCCTCAATGAGGCCTGCCCCCCAGGGTACTCCTACCTGGCTAAGGCCCGCACAACTGGCCGCGGAGGGGGTCTAGCAGTCTTCCATAATAATAACAACGTGGAAATACTTCAACTTCCTATGCCAAACATCAACTCATTCGAAAGTCTGTTTTTTAAATGTAATCGTCCATTTTCCTCAACAATAGCCCTCATTTACAGACCACCTAAACCTCAAGCAACATTCATTTCTGACATACACAATTTTCTCATCTCACTCTGTACTACATATTCAAACATACTGGTTATAGGGGACTTCAACATTCACATGGACTCAAATACATGTCAACTGACCTCTGAATTCAAACATGTACTGGACTGCCTTAATCTACAACAGCTTGTTTATACTCCCACACATAACAAAGGACACATACTGGACTTAGTAATAACAGATACCCTCACACTCACAGAACTCAATATATATGACATTGGAGTTTCTGACCACCAGGCAATAAACATCAAGGTTCCACTTTCAAACACCATAAAAAAAACAAAACGACAGATAACTTTCCGGAACATCAAGAACATTGACTCTAATTCATTTTCCCAGCATCTTCAGCTCCTCAAAATCCCTCCAACTACATCAGTCAGCAATCTCATGGACTACTACAACTCCAGTCTCACCTCCATCCTGGATCTCCATGCCCCTCTTAAAACCCGGACTGTCACATTCACCCGATCAGCTCCCTGGTTCACAGACAGGCTCAGAGCCATGAAAAGATCTGGCCGTGTCCTGGAGCGTGCGTACCAAACATCCGGCCTGACGGTGCATAAGTTGGCCTACCGGGAACACCAACGCTCCTACGCTAAAGGTCTCACATTGGCCAGGTCAGAACACTACTCCTCAATCATCAATAACAATTCAGGAAACTCAAAAAAACTATTCTCAACCATCAATCATCTTCTCAGACCACAGATTTCCACACATCAAACTCCCACAGTAACAAACTGCAACCGGTTCCTTGATTATTTCACCTCCAAAATCGATACTATTCGTTCTACCCTGACACACAGTTTCACAAATGAAACTCCATCCCCGTCTTTCCTAAAGCCTTTTTCTCACTTTTCCCCCACAGCGCAGCAGGAGGTCGAGAAGACTATCCGTAACTCTAAATCATCCACATCATCTTTGGACCCCCTCCCGTCCCCTCTGCTTAAAAACCATAACAAACTGATCACTCCCCTCATAACCAAAATCATCAATCTCTCTCTTGAGACCGGCATCATCCCGCCATCCCTCAAAACAGCTTTTGTCAAACCATTTCTCAAAAAACCCACCCTCGACCCTGAAGTCTTATCAAATTACCGCCCAATCTCAAATCTTCCTTTCATATCCAAAATTCTTGAAAAAATTGTCTCCTCTCAGCTTCATAATCATCTAAAATCAAATAACTTCTATGAGAAATTTCAATCTGGTTTTCGCCCATTCCACAGCACAGAGACAGTTTCCTGCTCTCATTTATGCGTATCTAACATAAACTCAGCAGTAAGCCTAACTCCTTCTGGAAAACATGCGCAGAGTCAAGATGTAGCGTCCAAGCTCCATTTTAATGACTACTGTATGAAAAAGATGTCTTCAGAACAGAGTAAAACTGTAAAACAGAAAGAAAATATACACTTAACATAGTGCAAAAGTATGTTTAAAGTAGCTTATCACCATGAAAATAGGCCTACATGCGGTAATAAACATACAAACTAGCAGTAGCAAAATACACACTTCCAAGTGTCCTTTCACACAAATGAAACATTAATATTGTACTTTATGAACATATAAAACAAACTTACAGACTGTGATGTCAAAAAGGGGATTAGAAAAAATAGACGAAAGGCGGTGGATAACTTGTAGCTGGCTAACTGTTATGCTAACTCACTAGCGGAAGCAAAATAGCTGACTTCTCCTCACAACTTCCTGTTTTTTCTAGTTCAGCCTTCAAAATAAAACACAGGAAACGGCCTTCAAAATAAAATACAGAAAAACTTAAAGAATGTAATCTAACTCTGAAAATAAATATTCCGCACAATTATAAAGGGCAAGACACTCCCCGCCTGGTGTCTGTAAAGATGCCATATAAACCTAAAACATGCATTCAGTCCTTTGATTTCAGAAGAAGAATGACCTCGGTGACGGGCCGTAGGAATGTCTTTGTAGATCCATCTTTGGTCGTTTTAATCTCGATTTTTCGGACCTTTCCATCGCGTCCTGGAAAGGTTTTAGTCACAAGAGCCATGGGCCACTCATTGCGGCATGTCTGGGTGTCTTTCAGTAAAACAACATCACCTTCTTCGATGTTGGGACTTGACGTTTGCCATTTATGACGTACTTGTAGTGTGTGCAGATATTCACGTTTCCAAAGACTCCAGAATTGGTCTGCAAGCCTTTGTACTTGACACCACTGTTGCTTGAACAAGTCTTTGTCGGTGAATTTTCCTGATGGAGGTGGAACACTCTGTTTCCGGGTGAGAAGCATCGCAGGAGTAAGTATTTGAGGAACCTCTGGATCAGAAGATACAGAAACCAAGGGTCTGGAATTGATGATGGATGTCACTTCTGCCATGAGAGTGCACAGGACTTCATTAGACAAGCTTGACGAGTGAATTCGCATGAGCAGTGAATCTAAGATCCTCCTTGCGACTCCGATCATGCGTTCCCACGCACCACCCATATGTGAGGAGTGTGGTGGGTTGAAGTGCCATGAACATCCTTGATTGTTTGTGTACTTCTGAACGTCTGATCCCTTCAGCACTTTGTGAAACTCCAACTCTCTGCAAGCGCCGACAAAGTTGGTTCCACAGTCTGAGTGAAGCTGTTCAGAGGGGCCACGGATAGCAAAGAATCTCCTCAAGGCGTTAATGAAAGACGACGTGTCCATCGACTCTATTACCTCTATGTGGACAGCACGTGTACTCAAGCATGTGAAGAGAACGGCCCAGCGCTTGTTTTGTACAACACCTCCTCTTGTCCGTCTGGCTGTCACAAGCCAGTGTCCGAAGACGTCCACACCAGTGTATGTGAAGGGAGATGAAGTGCTCAGCCGCTCTTGAGGGAGGTCTGACATTTTTTGGTTCTCTCTTTTCCCACGGAGCTTTCGACAGGTAACGCATCCATGAAGAATGCTACTTATACGTCTTTTGCTACTGATCAACCAGAAACCGGCAGCTCGTACAGCGCCTTCTGTAAAGGTACGGCCTTGATGTTCCACTTTGTCATGGTAGTAGCTTATGAGCAGAGTGGAGACGTGATGTTTGCCTGGCAAAACAACTGGATGTTTCTCCTGATCGCAGAGATCAGCTTGCTTCAACCGGCCTCCGATTCTCAACAATCCATCTGATCCAAGGACTGGATTGAGTTTTGACAGTGGACTTTTCTGGTTTACGTCAACTCCTTTTGAGAGGGCAGTGAACTCTTCATTAAAGCAGTCCTTTTGTACAGCAAGAAGAATCGCTGAAGTTGCTTGAGATAGCTCGTCCGCTGTGCGAGGTTTGCTACACTGATGCCAGCCAGTACAATCTATAACATTTTTGTTTGTTGACTTGAAACAACGAGCTACATGGATGAGGTTTGCAACCGCTCTTAGCAATGACTTCCAAGTTGAGAATTTTTCGAATCTCTTCGGATTGAGCGACTTTTCATCGTGGCTGGTAACGCAACTTGTCACTTGCGGTCTGACATCCATGTCTGACTCTGGATCAATAAGCTCAAATGTTTGTTGCTGATCACATACTGTTTGAGGCTTGTGAAGGAATGCTGGACCTGTGAACCAGTTTGTTTTGGTGAGCAGAGAGGCTTGAACGGATCTGGATGCATGGTCACTTGGAGACTTGAAAGGAAGGGGGGCGACCCAACTGTTGGATTCATCCTGAAAAACTTGTTCATCCATGACTTTGATAAACTGTTCGTCCTCTACGGAGAAGGCACGTTTCTCGTCATTTGCAGTTCTAGCAAAAACAGTGAGCCCGAGGGAGTCAGCGTCCATGTGCAAGCGACCGTTTCTGTGTCCGTTTGTTTGGCTTGGACTGATTACTTGGTTAAGATGGACGTGACTTGTGCATGGCTGGAAAAGTGTTGGTCTGCCATCTCCCAGTATGTTTGTTTTGTAGCTGTGAACTGTGGGCTTATGGACTTTTCCCAAACACACATCACCGACCAACACCCATCCAAGGTCAAGTCTTTGAGCAAATGGTGTATCTCCAGGGCCATTTATCTGTTGTCTCACTTTATGAGCGCGAAGAATGTCACGACCCAGAAGTAAAAGGATCTGAGCATCATTGTCCAGAGGTGGGATTTCTGTGGCGAGATCCTTGAGATGGCGGTGGTGGAAGGCAGCCTCAGGTGTTGGTATTTCCTCACGATTGTCCGGTAAGTCCTCACATTCAATCAGTTCTGGGAGTGAAAAGCTTATTCCACCTTTAATTGCTTCAATCTGAAATCCAGTTGCTCTTCTGCCAGATGTTGTGGTCAGTCCAGTACACGTTTTCAGAGTGTATGGATAAGTGATGGCTTCGATTTTGAAAACATCGAAAAACTGCGACCTGGCTAGAGACTTGTTGCTCTGATCGTCGAGCATTGCGTACATTTTCACTGCTTCATGTGGGTGGTTCTTTGGGTAAACCTTGACAAGACAGATCTTCGCGCAAGATTTTGACTTCAGAGCGTCTCCGCAAACCTCGGTACAGAGAGGACTGACTACTGAATTTGCCTCTTTTTCTTGCTCCCCGCCGTTATCTTGTGGGGGGTTTGACTCTTTGTTCGCCCATTTAGGCGGGCCAGGGTGAAGGGCGGATATGTGACTTTCACTGTTACACTCATCACATTTCACCGTAACTTTGCAATCCCGGGCGAGATGAGAAGAAGATGAACAACATTTGAAGCAGATGCCTTGTTCTTTTAGATAAGCCTTTCTGTCTTCGAGAGTCTTAAGTCTGAATCCTCGACACTTCTTTAGGGGGTGGGGCTTCTTGTGGATAGGGCACTGCTTGACTAAATCGTCTTTAGAAGGCACTTCCGTTGGACTTTCGTCGTTTGTCACCTTGGTCTTGTGCACCGAAACCGCACCTCTTGGACTGACTCGCCTCTGCACAACCTGTTCTGAACGAACGTTGTTTCCTGAATATGAAAAGCTGGGATCGTTCCTTATTTTAGCTTGATAGCAGACGAAAGAGGTGAAATATGAGAATGGTGGATAACTGACTCGAGACGTTTCTTTGTACTTAGATCCCTGGTTGAGCCACTTTTCCTGTAGGCTGTATGGCAACTTCTCCACAATTGGCTTTATACCACGTGCGGTATCCAGATATGACAAGCCTGACAAGTATCCATCTTCTTTAGCTGCGAGCACCTCGTTTAGTAGATCTCCGAGCTCTCTCAACTTGTAGTTTTCTTTATTAGAGATCTTTGGAAAATTATCAAGCTTCGAGAAGAGAGCACTCTCGATGACTTCTGGAGCACCGTAGCAATCATCGAGCCTTTCCCACGCTGTTTGTAATGCGGCGGCTGGATTGGCTATATTGACCGCTCTGAGACGTTTGACGTGTTCACTTGATTCTTTTCCCAGCCACTTCAAGAGCAAATCCAACTGTTCACTCGCAGACAGATCCACGTCTCTGATCGTGTTGAAAAACGAGGACTTCCACGCCCTATATGTTTCGGGCCGGTCATCAAAACGTGATAGGCCAGTGCATACGAGTTCTTTACGAGCTAAATATTTTGCCATATCCATCATTACTGAAGATTCTGCTCTACGTGTGTGGGATGTGTCCGCGTAGTTTGGAAAGCTTGACTTGGGTTTAAACTCTGTCTTTACACTGCTTTGAGTGGGGTTTTTAGTGTGCTGTTGTGGAGACGGCTGATAGTTGAGCGCCATCTGGTGGGGGTGAGAGGGTACTGTCCTTTGTGGACTTTGAGATGATGCTGACCAGGAATCTATCACAACATAGTCCTGTGCTCTGAAGATGTGTGGTGTTGGGGGGTAATACCGGGGCTCAATACATTGCTCTGGGGTGTCCTGACGGTAGACTGGAGTAGGCCTGTCGTCGAGGTGAACATGTTGTCGTTCGACGTAATGGCTTACACGTTCATGTGTATTTTGGGCTGGAACAGGGGAGCTTCTCGTGCTACGGGTTTCTCCGTCCTCTAGATCTGCTGCTGCTTCCAGTGCTTCTGCTTTGGCGTTAGCGGCTGCAGCCTCTCTTTCATATTGTAAAGCTTCCAGATCGGCCTCCAGATCGGCCACCAATTTGGCTTTTTCAGCTTCCAATTTGGCTTTTTCAGCTTTTATGGCTTTTTCTTTTTTAGCGAATGCTACACGAGCGCGAGCGGCTTCAGCATCTGCTCTGGCTTTAGCTGCTGCGGTGCTCACAGATGAACGATTGGAATTGGAACTTCTGAAAGTCTTCACTGACCCGCCATCTTGGGAGTTATTGTTGGGTCTAGAATACTGAGTAGGGTCCGGAGTGAATTCCTGGTTTACTTCGTCCATGTTTGATTATGTGCAGTGCTGTCCTATTTTGTTATCCGATTGCGTAAGGTCTCTTTATTTTTTCAAGTCCTTTTTACTGTTACAGTCTTTTTACTGTAACAGTCCTTTTTTCTTCTAAAATCCTTTTACAAAAAGTCTTTTTACTTTCCTGCTCTCATTTATGCGTATCTAACATAAACTCAGCAGTAAGCCTAACTCCTTCTGGAAAACATGCGCAGAGTCAGGATGTAGCGTCCAAGCTCCATTTTAATGACTACTGTATGAAAAAGATGTCTTCAGAACAGAGTAAAACTGTAAAACAGAAAGAAAATATACACTTAACATAGTGCAAAAGTATGTTTAAAGTAGCTTATCACCATGAAAATAGGCCTACATGCGGTAATAAACATACAAACTAGCAGTAGCAAAATACACACTTCCAAGTGTCCTTTCACACAAATGAAACATTAATATTGTACTTTATGAATATATAAAACAAACTTACAGACTGTGATGTCAAAAAGGGGATTAGAAAAAATAGATGAAAGGCGGTGGATAACTTGTAGCTGGCTAACTGTTATGCTAACTCACTAGCGGAAGCAAAATAGCTGACTTCTCCTCACAACTTCCTGTTTTTTCTAGTTCAGCCTTCAAAATAAAACACAGGAAACGGCCTTCAAAATAAAATACAGAAAAACTTAAAGAATGTAATCTAACTCTGAAAATAAATATTCCGCACAATTATAAAGGGCAAGACAGACAGCTTTGATCAGAGTCACCAGTGACCTGCTGATGGTCTCTGATTCCGGTTCCACATCCCTCCTTATTCTCCTCGACCTCTCTGCTGCATTTGACACCATTGATCACAACATCCTTCTCCATCGTCTTCAGCACCACATTGGACTCTCAGGCACTGTCCTTCAATGGTTCCAGTCCTACCTCACTGATCGGACCGAGTGCGTGGTCCTGGGGGAAGCTAAATCCAGAACCCACACAGTCACCTGTGGGGTCCCCCAGGGCTCTGTGCTCGGTCCTACCCTCTTCACAATTTACATGCTCCCCCTTGGTAGTGTCATCAGCACACATGGCATTAATTTCCACTCCTATGCTGACGACACACAGCTCTACCTCAAAGTCACTCCCTCTGGGTCCCCCTCTGCCACTCTCAAACACCTCAGCTCCTGCCTGGAGGACATGAAGGCATGGATGAGCCAAAATTTTCTTCAGTTGAACGGCTCTAAAACCGAAGCCATTCAAATTGGTACCCCTCAACAACTTTGCTCCTCCCCCATAAACTCAACTTCCCTCTTTGGCCACAACATTCCCCTCTCTCCCTCTGTTACCAACCTCGGGGTTAAGTTTGACCCCCACCTCACCTTTGACAATCATGTCACCCACATTTGCAAAACTTCCTTCTTTCACCTCCATAACATCTCAAAACTTTGTCCATCTCTCTCCCTCCCGGCTGCTGAGAAGCTCGTCCATGCCTTTGTCTCCTCCAGGCTGGATTACTGTAATGCGCTCCTCATCGGGATCCCTGGCAGGAGCACTCAAAAGCTCCAGTATGTTCAGAACAGCGCTGCCAGGGTCCTGATGAGGGTGCACCCCCATCCTTCACAGCCTTCACTGGCTTCCCGTTCACCTCCGTATTGAATATAAGGTCCTCCTTCACACCCATCACTGTCTGCACGGTGAGGCCCCCACTTACCTCTCAGAACTACTCACACTCAATACCTCAACCAGGACCCGGTCAGGCCAACAGCACCGTCTGAACCCACCCAGGACACGGCTAAAAACAATGGGCGACAGGGCCTTCAAGGCTGCTGCTCCCCGCCTGTGGAATGCCCTCCCAGACCACCTCAGGGCCCCACAGACGGAGGATGCCTTTAAAAAAGGACTAAAAACCCACCTTTTTAAAAAAGCTTATCATTTTAAAATTTGTTTGCATTGTATGCTTGTTTTTATTGTGCTGTACTGTTTTAATTGTTTTAAGTTTTAATGTTTTAATCCATGTAGCACTCTGAGGCTTGATTTCAAGTATAGAGTGCATTATAAATAAAATACATTATTATTATTATTATTATTAAAAATTGAGAAAAAAAGTCTGAAAAATTGCAAATGAACACACTTTTTCCTCAAAAAATCACAAAAAACTCATAAAAAAGTCGCAAAAAAGTTTGAAAAATTGCAAAAAAGTCAATTTGTGGAAAAAGTCGCAAAAAACCCCAGTTTTTACAAAAAAAAAAAAAAATCACAAAAATGTCGCACTGCGTTGTCGTGGTCACATCAGTGACCTTAGCGTTGCCGTGGTTACGTCAGTGACCTCAGCGTTGCCGTGGTTACGTCACTTTCATTTCTCTGATTAGAAACCAGTGAATCGTAAAATCCCAAAAGGAGGTTAATCTGCTGAGTGCGGGTACGGTGGGTATGTCTGACCTTCATCCTCAGAGCGGGCACGGACATGATAAGCACGTCTCCCTCTGGTGCATTCACGGGCATCGTAAATATTTACGTTTATTTAAAAGGATCGAGAGATCGCGGGTACAAGCGGCCGAAATGAGCTTCCTCTGCAGGGTGGCTGGGCTCTCACTCAGAGATCGGGTGAGGAGCTCTGCCATCCGGGAGGAGCTCGGTGTCGACTCGCTCCTCCTCCAGGTCGAGAGGAGCCAGATGGTTTTGGTTCGGGCATCAGGTCAAAATGACCCCCGAGCGCCTCGCAGGCTAGGTGTTTCGGGCACATCCCACAGGGAGGAGACCAAGGGGCAGACCCCGGACCTGCTGGAGAGACTATGTCTCACAGCTGGACGGGGAACGACTTGGGATCCTGGTTACCATGGTGAGGGTAGGAACGTAGATCCTGGTTACCATGGTGAGGGTAGGAACGTAGATCCTGGTTACCATGGTGAGGGTAGGAACATAGATCCTGGTTACCATGGTGAGGGTAGGAACATAGATCCTGGTTACCATGGTGAGGGTAGGAACCTAGATCCTGGTTACCATGTTGAGGGTAGGAACGTAGATCCCGGTTACCATGGTGAGGGTAGGAACATAGATCCTGGTTACCATGGTGAGGGTAGGAACATAGATCCCGGTTACCATGGTGAGGGTAGGAACGTAGATCCCGGTTACCATGGTGAGGGTAGGAACATAGATCCCGGTTACCATGTTGAGGGTAGGAACGTAGATCCCGGTTACCATGGTGAGGGTAGGAACATAGATCCTGGTTACCATGGTGAGGGTAGGAACGTAGATCCTGGTTACCATGGTGAGGGTAGGAACATAGATCCTGGTTACCATGGTGAGGGTAGGAACGTAGATCCTGGTTACCATGGTGAGGGTAGGAACGTAGATCCTGGTTACCATGGTGAGGGTAGGAACGTAAATCCTGGTTACCATGGTGAGGGTATGAACGTAGATCCTGGTTACCATGGTGAGGGTAGGAACGTAGATCCTGGTTACCATGGTGAGGGTAGGAACGTAGATCCTGGTTACCATGGTGAGGGTAGGAACGTAGATCCTGGTTACCATGGTGAGGGTATGAACGTAGATCCTGGTTACCATGGTGAGGGTAGGAACGTAGATCCTGGTTACCATGGTGAGGGTAGGAACGTAGATCCTGGTTACCATGGTGAGGGTAGGAACATAGATCCCGGTTACCATGGTGAGGGTAGGAACGTAGATCCTGGTTACCATGGTGAGAGTAGGAACGTAGATCCTGGTTACCATGGTGAGGGTAGGAACGTAGATCCTGGTTACCATGGTGAGGGTATGAACGTAGATCCTGGTTACCATGGTGAGGGTAGGAACGTAGATCCTGGTTACCATGGTGAGGGTAGGAACATAGATCCTGGTTACCATGGTGAGGGTTGAGAGACTATGTCTCACAGCTGGCCGGGGAACGACTTAGGATCCTTCCGGGTGAGCTAGAGGATGCAGCCGGGGAGAGAGAGGCCTGGGCTGCCCGTTTGAGGCTGTTGCCCCCGCGACCCGACCCCGGAACAAGCGGAAGATGACGGAACGGAACGTATATATACTTTCTATTTCTTTCTTGTTGCTGCTGTAACACACAAATTTCCCAAATGTGGGATCAATAAAGTAAATCTAATCTATTGTAATCTGTAAAATGCCAAAAAATTCACATTTATTAAGTTGTCAGTTTTATCCGATTAATCGATTAATCGTTCAAATAATTGACAGATTAATCGATAATCAAAATAATTGTTAGTTGCAGCCCTACTCCACATACACGAGGAGAACATACAAACTCCACACAGAAAGCCCAGTCTGATCGTTACCATGAGAACGATGCTGTAGCTCAGGCAGCAGATGAGCGACAGGTCGGACATGTCACACTTTAAGATGCCCCTCGCCAGGTCCGGGTTGGGCGGGCGGAGCTCCTCGTAGTCGATGATGGTGTGAGGAGGAACGACGGCAAACCAGACAAACACGCCCAGTACCTACAAGGTCGACACGGTTACCACGACGACCGGACGAAGGCGAACAGAGTGCCTCACCTGGACGGAGATGAGGATGCAGGTGATGAGCAGCTGGGAGGTGGGGCTGATGAATTTGGGGGGCGTGACGGATTTCTTTCCCTGTTCGAAGATCCGGTAGATCCGGTTGGTTTTGGTGAGCATGGCGGAGTAAGTGATGGCCATGCCGAGGCCCAGCAGGAGGCGGCGCAGGGCGCACGCTACCACGCCCGGTTCGGCGATCATCAGGAAGGTCATCAGGTAGATCAAGAAAATACCTGGAGAGAGGGGGGGGGGGGAGGGGGAGGTAGACGGGGCAGGACGGGGGGAGGGAGGGAGGCAGAGAGGGAGAGAGACGGAGGGAGATGAGGAGACACATTTTACCTCTTGGGACCCCAGGGGAAGCCGGAGCCTATCCTGGCTAAATTCAAGTCGACAGGCAGGATGCTAGCCTGATGCTAACTAATGATAGCCTTCTTCTTCTTCTTCTCCTTCCATCATCTCCCTTCAGGGGGCGCCACATCAAGTCAGTCTCTTCCATCTAACCCTATCTGCTGCATCCTCTTTGGTCACACCAACTATCTTCATGTCTTCCTTCACTGTATCCATGAACCTCCTCTTTGGTCTTCCTCTAGTCCTCTTTCCTGGTGGTTCCAAACCCAGCATCCTTCTTCTGATGTACTCTCTCTCTCTCCTCTGCACATGTCCAAACCATCTCAGTCTGACCTCTCTGACTTTAAAACCTCTAACATGTGCTGTTCCTCTGATCCTGTCCATCCTAGTCACTCCCAGAGAGATCCTCAGCATCTTCATCTCTGATACAAACATCTCTGTTTCCTGTCTTTGAATCAGTGACACTGTCTCTAGACCAATCAGCATGGCCGCTCTCACCACACTGTCTCTAGACCAATCAGCATGGCCGCTCTCACCACACTGTCTCTAGACCAATCAGCATGGCCGCTCTCACCACACTGTCTCTAGACCAATCAGCATGGCCGCTCTCACCACACTGTCTCTAGACCAATCAGCATGGCCGCTCTCACCACACTGTCTCTAGACCAATCAGCATGGCCGCTCTCACCACACTGTCTCTAGACCAATCAGCATGGCCGCTCTCACCACACTGTCTCTAGACCAATCAGCATGGCCGCTCTCACCACGCTGTCTCTAGACCAATCAGCATGGCCGCTCTCACCACGCTGTCTCTAGACCAATCAGCATGGCCGCTCTCACCACGCTGTCTCTAGACCAATCAGCATGGCCGCTCTCACCACGCTGTCTCTAGACCAATCAGCATGGCCGCTCTCACCACACTGTCTCTAGACCAATCAGCATGGCCGCTCTCACCACACTGTCTCTAGACCAATCAGCATGGCTGCTCTCACCACACTGTCTCTAGACCAATCAGCATGGCCGCTCTCACCACGGTTTTGTACACTTTCCCTTTCATTTTAGCTGAAACTCTTCTGTCACACATCACACCTGATACTTTTCTCCACCCGTTCCAGCCTGCCTGCACACGCTTCTTCACCTCTTTTCCACACTCTCCATTGCTCTGGACTGTTGATCCTAGATACTTAAAATCTTCCACCTTCTTTATCTAATGATATCCAACTAATGATAGCCTAATGCTAACTAGCCTAATGCTAACTAATGCTAGCCTGATGCTAACTAATGCTAGCCTAACGCTAACTAGTCTAATGCTAACTAATGATAGCCTAATGCTAACTAGCCTAATGCTAACTAATGCGAGCCTAACGCTAACTAGTCTAATGCTAACTAATGATAGCCTAATGCTAACTAGCCTAATGCTAACTAATGCTAGCCTAACGCTAACTAGTCTAATGCTAACTAATGATAGCCTAATGCTAACTAGCCTAATGCTAACTAATGCTAGCCTAACGCTAACTAGTCTAATGCTAACTAATGATAGCCTAATGCTAACTAGCCTAATGCTAACTAATGCTAGCCTAACGCTAACTAGTCTAATGCTAACTAATGCTAGCCTACTGCTAACTAGCCTAATGCTAACTAATGCTAGCCTAACGCTAACTAGTCTAATGCTAACTAATGCTAGCCTACTGCTAACTAGCCTGATGCTAACTAATGCTAACTAGCCTAATTAGCACTACTAAGGCTAGTTAGCATCATGTGATGATGTCATGATGATGTCATGATGATGTCATCGTACCCGTCAGCAGGACGTAGCTCAGCTCTCGTCCCGAGGCTCTAACAATGGGCGTGTCGTTGAACCTGATGAAGGTCGTCACCACGGCGCTGGTTGCCAGGATACCCAGCGTGGCGATGGAGGCGGGCACTAACGCCCACGGTGAGTTCCATTCCAGCTTAATGATGGGCGTCGGCCTGCAGGCCGTCCTGTTGGGGGCGGGCCTTTGGTCTGACGGACAGGTCTGACACGTGAGCTCATCCAACTGGAACTGATAGCCGTCACACAGCTGATGACGTCACAGGGGGAGGAGTCACGGGGGGAGGGGTCACAGAGGGAGGGGACATAGAGGGAGGGGTCACAGAGGGAGGAGTCACAGAGAGAGGGGTCATAGAGGGAGGAGTCACAGAGGGAGGGGATATAGAGGGAGGAGTCACAGAGGGAGGGGTCACAGAGGGAGGAGTCACAGAGAGAGGGGTCATAGAGGGAGGAGTCACAGAGGGAGGGGTCACAGAGGGAGGGGACATAGAGGGAGGGGTCATAGAGGGAGGAGTCACAGAGAGAGGGGTCATAGAGGGAGGAGTCACAGAGGGAGGGGTCATAGAGGGAGGAGTCACAGAGGGAGGGGTCACAGAGGGAGGGGACATAGAGGGAGGAGTCACAGAGGGAGGAGTCACAGAGAGAGGGGTCATAGAGGGAGGAGTCACAGAGGGAGGGGTCATAGAGGGAGGAGTCACAGAGGGAGGGGTCACAGAGGGAGGAGTCACAGAGGGAGGGGTCACAGAGGGAGGGGACATAGAGGGAGGAGTCACAGAGGGAGGGGTCATAGAGGGAGGAGTCACAGAGAGAGGGGTCATAGAGGGAGGAGTCACAGAGGGAGGGGTCATAGAGGGAGGAGTCACAGAGGGAGGGGTCACAGAGGGAGGAGTCACAGAGGGAGGGGTCACAGAGGGAGGGGACATAGAGGGAGGAGTCACAGAGGGAGGGGTCACAGAGGGAGGGGACATAGAGGGAGGAGTCACAGAGGGAGGGGTCACAGAGGGAGGGGACATAGAGGGAGGGGTCACAGAGGGAGGGGTCATAGAGGGAGGAGTCACAGAGGGAGGGGTCATAGAGGGAGGGGTCACAGAGGGAGGGGTCATAGAGGGAGGAGTCACAGAGGGAGGGGTCACAGAGGGAGGAGTCACAGAGGGAGGGGTCATAGAGGGCATGTTAGCATTAGCACCATAAATCAGTAATAATAACAGTTTGTTGTCGTTTGTTTCCATGGTAACAAAAATAAAAATATACATAAACTAGCATGTTAGTGTTAGCGTCCCTTACAGCATACCCCCTCGCTCCTGGTCGTACCTCGCATTGCCCCCCCAGGTCGTACCTCGCAGTGCCAGCAGCATGGCACCCCTTTCACCATCTTCTTTCTTTCTCCAGGTTTGCAGGGAAAACTACAAACGGATTCCGGAACGTTTCGATCTCCTCCCGACCACTGCATCTCCTCCAGCTGTGGAGACGGAGACGGTCAGTGTGTGTGTGTGTGTGTGTGTGTGTGTGTGTGTGTGTCGATCTCCTCCAGACCACTGCATCTCCTCCAGCTTTGGAGACGGGCAGCCATGTTTGTTACAGAGACGGTCAGCCATGTTTGAGACGGGCGGCCATGTTTGTTACAGAGACGGTCAGCCATGTTTGAGACGGGCGGCCATGTTTGAGACGGGCGGCCATGTTTGTTACAGAGACGGGCGGCCATGTTTGTTTATAAGGAAGACAATCATGGATCGCAGCGCTCTCCTGTCCAATCCGTGCCCCTGTGTGTGTGTGTGTGTGTGTGTGTGTGTGCGTGTGTGTGCGCGTGAGTGTGTTTGTTTTTGAGTGTGAACTGTGAACGGATGCCCGAGGATGCATGTTTGATAGAACGGTGTCAGCGTTGGGGGCGGGGTTAATACGACCTACGTTTAGCCGCAGGTTATTGGTCCACTGGCCGATGACGTGGTAACCAGGATGGCTGTGATTGGTCATCTGGAACTGGAAGATGTCGTAACGACCCGGTGCGTCTCCATTCTCGTTAAACAGAACGCTGGTACCCGCGCTTCCTGTGGGAGAGAGACGGAGAGGCGGTCACCATGGTAACCAGGATCTACATTCCTACCCTCACCATGGTAACCAGAATCTAAGTTCCTACACTCACCTTGGTAACCAGGATCTACGTTCCTACCCTCCCCATGGTAACCAGGATCTACGTTCCTACCGTCACCATGGTAACCAGGATCTACGTTCCTACACTCACCATGGTAACCAGGATCTATGTTCCTACCCTCACCATGGTAACCAGGATCTACGTTCCTACCCTCACCATGGTAACCAGGATCTACGTTCCTACCGTCACCATGGTAACCAGGATCTACGTTCCTACACTCACCATGGTAACCAGGATCTATGTTCCTACCCTCACCATGGTAACCAGGATCTACGTTCCTTCCCTCACCATGGTAACCAGGATCTACGTTCCTACCGTCACCATGGTAACCAGGATCTACGTTCCTACACTCACCATGGTAACCAGGATCTATGTTCCTACCCTCACCATGGTAACCAGGATCTACGTTCCTTCCCTCACCATGGTAACTAGGATCTACGTTCCTACCCTCACCATGGTAACCAGGATCTACGTTCCTATCCTCACCATGGTAACCAGGATCTACGTTCCTACCGTCACCATGGTAACCAGGATCTACGTTCCTACCGTCACCATGGTAACCAGAATCTAAGTTCCTACACTCACCTTGGTAACCAGGATCTACGTTCCTACCCTCACCATGGTAACCAGGATCTACGTTCCTACCGTCACCATGGTAACCAGGATCTACGTTCCTTCCCTCACCATGGTAACCAGGATCTACGTTCCTACCGTCACCATGGTAACCAGGACGTTTCTCACCGTTGAAGTTAACCGCTCTGATGTAGTCCAGCAGGAGTCGCCCCTCTACTGGATCCATGTGGCTGCAGACCCCGGTGCTGCCAGGGCACATGTCCTGGTGCATGTTGTGAAGCCCGTGTGCCACCGCGTACACCGCATCGATCACAAACTGGACCTTTCCTTCCTGTTCGTAGTACGAGTCCCGGCCAATCCGCTCCTCCCCTGCAGGGACACAGAGTCAGATGGGGGTCGCCGTGCTGTGCCAGCGTCGGGGCGAAGCCGCGTGGTACCTGTACACTTCTTCTTGTCGGGGTCCAGCTTGATGCCCGGTCGTGTCAGCTTGCAGCGGAAGTCGTCCTCCCAGAATTCGGCGAACCAGATGTTCCTGCGGTTGTTCTCCAGCGACCGGGACGTGAAGTACTGATCGAAACCTGGAACACGAACACCATCAGCGTCTCCGAACGGTTCTAGTTCTGATTCTGTTCTCACCGTCGATGGATGCCCGTTTGGGCAGGATGGTCACCGCGCCCTCCGCCACGTCCTCCAACTCGCTGACCGGCGAACTCTTCGCGCCCCAACTATCGGACCCAACGAACAGGAAGTGACCGGTCAGGTTGGCCCGCTTCGCCGCCTCCAGGACACGCCTACCAGACACACACGTGGTTGTGTAACCCGCAACCATGGCAACCAGGATCCATGGTAACCTGGGTTATACCAGGTTAGTAGTTGTGTGTGTGTGTTTGAGTGTGTGTGTATGTGTGTTTGTGTGTGTGTGAGTGTATGTGTGTGTATGTGTGTGTGAGTGCATGTGTGTTTGTGTGTGTGTGAGTGTATGTGTGTGTGAGTGCATGTGAGTTTGTGTGTGTGTGAGTGTATGTGTGTGTATGTGTGTGTGAGTGCATGTGTGTTTGTGTGTGTGTGAGTGTATATGTGTGTGTATATGTGTGTGTGAGTTCGTATGTGTGCATGTGTGTGTGTGTGTGTGTGTGATAGTGTATGTGTGTGTGAGTGTGTGTGTATGTGTGTGTATATGTGTGTGTATATGTGTATGTGAATGAGTGTGTGTGTGAGTGTGTGTGTGTGCGTGTGTGTGAGTGTGCGTGTGTGAGTGTATATGTGTGTGTATGTGTGTGTGTATACATGAGTGTGTGTGTGTGTGTGTGTATACATGAGTGTGTGTGTGTGTGTGTGTGTGAGTGTGTATATGTGTGTGTGTGTGTGTGTGTGTGTATGATAGTGTATGTGTGTGTGTGTATATGTGTGTGTGAGTGTGCATGTGTGTGTGATAGTGTATGTGTGAGTGTATGTGATAGTGTATGTGTGTGTGTGTGTGTGAGTGTGTATGTGTGTGTATATGTGTGTGTATATGTGTATGTGAATGAGTGTGTGTGTGAGTGTGTGTGTGTGTGAGTGTGTGTGTGTGTGCGTGTGTGAGTGTATATGTGTGTGTATGTGTGTGTGAGTTCGTATGTGTGTGTGTGTGTGTATGTGTGTGTGTATACATGAGTGTGTGTGTGTGTATCCCGCCTCTCATCTCATACCAGCCGGAATAGGCTTCGACCCTCACCTGGCTGACGGCGGGTCTTACCTGATGTCGTCCTCGTTGGCGAAGATGATGACTCCTCGGGCGTTACTCGTCTCCATCAGACGTTTGATGATTTTATCGAACTCGCCGGCCGTCGGTTCACGAGGGATTTTTACAGACTGAGCGATGCAGACGCCACCTGTAGAACCAGGATTAAGATCACACCTGTTTCTTCTTCCTCCATCCCCCTCCAGGGGGCGCCACATCCAGACAGTTTCTTCCATCTAACCCTATCTGCTGCATCCTCTTCAGTCACACCAACTATCTTCATGTCTTCCTTCACTGTATCCATGAACCTCCTCTTTGGTCTTCCTCTAGTCCTCTTTCCTGGTGGTTCCAAACCCAGCATCCTTCTGACGATGTACTCTCTCTCTCTCTCTCTCCTCTGCACATGTCCAAACCATCTCCAGTGGGACGGTCGGACCCCTGGTACTCCAGAGGGACGGTCAGACCCCTGGTACTCCAGCGGGACGGTCGGACCCCTGGTAGTCCAGCGGGACGGTCGGACCCCTGGTACTCCAGCGGGACGGTCAGACCCCTCGTACTCCAGCGGGACGGTCGGACCCCTGGTAGTCCAGCGGGACGGTCGGACCCCTGGTACTCCAGCGGGACGGTCGGACCCCTGGTAGTCCAGCGGGACGGTCGGACCCCTGGTACTCCAGCGGGACGGTCGGACCCCTGGTACTCCAGCGGGACGGTCGGACCCCTGGTATTCCAGCGGGACGGTCGGACCCCTGGTAGTCCAGCGGGACGGTCGGACCCCTGGTACTCCAGAGGGACGGTCGGACCCCTGGTATTCCAGAGGGACGGTCAGACCCCTGGTACTCCAGCGGGACGGTCGGACCCCTGGTACTCCAGAGGGACGGTCGGACCCCTGGTATTCCAGAGGGACGGTCGGACCCCTGGTATTCCAGAGGGACGGTCGGACCCCTGGTACTCCAGCGGGACGGTCGGACCCCTGGTACTCCAGCGGGACGGTCGGACCCCTGGTACTCCAGAGGGACGGTCGGACCCCTGGTATTCCAGAGGGACGGTCAGACCCCTTGTGCTCCGGAGGGACGGTCAGACCCCTGGTATTCCAGAGGGACGGTCAGACCCCTGGTACTCCAGCGGGACGGTCGGACCCCTGGTACTCCAGCGGGACGGTCGGACCCCTGGTACTCCAGCGGGACGGTCGGACCCCTGGTACTCCAGAGGGACGGTCAGACCCCTGGTATTCCAGAGGGACGGTCAGACCCCTGGTACTCCAGCGGGACGGTCAGACCCCTGGTACTCCAGCGGGACGGTCAGACCCCTGGTACTCCAGCGGGACGGTCGGACCCCTGGTACTCCAGCGGGACGGTCAGACCCCTGGTATTCCAGCGGGACGGTCGGACCCCTGGTACTCCAGAGGGACGGTCAGACCCCTTGTGCTCCGGAGGGACGGTCAGACCCCTGGTATTCCAGAGGGACGGTCGGACCCCTGGTATTCCAGAGGGACGGTCAGACCCCTGGTACTCCAGAGGGACGGTCAGACCCCTTGTGCTCCGGAGGGACGGTCAGACCCCTGGTATTCCAGAGGGACGGTCGGACCCCTGGTACTCCAGAGGGACGGTCAGACCCCTTGTGCTCCGGAGGGACGGCCATTGAGATTAAGTAGATGTTTTAATAGATTTTTTTTTTAAAGCCACTTTTTCTTGTTTTATTGGAGTTTTTGAGTCTGTGACGTGAAAACACGTTGTTAAGCTTGTTCTTAATGAACAGCACCTCCCAAAACACAGTGTGTGTAAAGTGTCTGTGTGGGTTTGAGAGAGTGTGTGTGTGAGGTCTAATGGTTGTGTAACAACAACAAAAACGTGTTGCAAACATGTAAATAAACACGTTAAGTGATATGAAGATAGTTGGTAGATGGTAGAAACTGACTTTCTGTGGCGCCCCCTGAAGGGCAACGCCAGGAGTGCCGCTGTCGAAACTTTATTTTGAAACTCATCATGAACTTTGACCTCTCGTACCCGCCTCTCTGGAGATCTGCATGAACGCGTCGACCCCGCTCTCTCCGTAGTTCCCCTCTGACGCCAGCGTGGACACGTAGTTCCAACCCAGAGCGAGCACGATGTCCAGCATGGTCTGGGCCTGGTAGGAGTCGGGCGGGACCACCCGTGAGAAGAAGTCGTAGCGGTTGTTGTCGCTGAGCTCGGGCGCGGTGGAGGCGTAGCTCACCTGAGGGATCTGAGAGAGGTTAAACGTCAGACACTCATTAAATTATTCTGAAGGGATTACGAGCCGGAACTGGGTCAGCAATTACATTACCGTCTGGGGATTAGTCCGAGTTTAACACCTCCGTTCGACCGTTCACCACGACAACCGACAAATCGTCACGGCAACCACCATCCTCCATCCTTCATCCTGAGGGCTACACAGCTCCAAACCCCATGTTCAGGATCTCGTTCTCTTGTTAAGTTTGTATTCCAGTCGTCCCAGGGACGGCTTGGTCTCAGCGGGAATCGAACCAGGTTCTCTCGTTCAAAAGACGGATACTCTACCACTAGGCCAACGCTCCCTGGGAACTTTCTTACCAAGTTTAATAATAATAATGAATACTTTATTGATCCCTCAAAGGGTTAATTTGTGTGCTGCATTCCACCGCAGCAGGCTGCCACCTATGATGGCGCCACTGGTGGGAGAAACGGGGGTTGTGTGTCTTCTGCGACGTCGCAGAGCTGGGGCTTACGTTAAAATGAACAGGAGGAGATTCAAGCCTGCTGTGCCTGCAGTTATAATGGGAAATGTGCGCTCAGTGGCTAATAAGACCAAGGAGCTAACGACGCTAATTAACACACAAGCGGAATATCAGGAATGCAGTTTACTGAGCTTCACTGAGACATGGCTGCATTCCCACATCCCAGACAACAGTGTCGAGGTTCCTGGTTTTGAGACTGTGCGGGCGGACAGAGATGCAACCAGCAGCTGTAAGAAGAGAGGAGGTGGGATTGTGCTCTATGTGAGTGAGCGCTGGTGCAATCCCAGACATGTCTGCGTCAAGAAGCGTCTCTGTACACCACATGTGGAGTTACTGGCGGTTGGACTTCGGCCTTACTAGTTGCATACCTCCACATCCATGCATTCTGGGTAGGGATGTGGAGGTGGTGGAGGAGTACAGATACCTGGGAGTGACCATCGACAGCAGACTGAGCTGGAGGAGCAACAGTACTGCTGTGTACAAGAAGACCTGCAGCCGACTTTACTTTCTAAGGAAGCTGAGGTCCTTCAATGTGTGCTGCAAGATCCTGGAGACCTTCTACCAGTCTGTGGTGGAGACCTTCTATCAGTCTGTGGTGGAGACCTTCTATCAGTCTGTGGTGGAGACCTTCTATCAGTCTGTGGTGGAGACCTTCTATCAGTCTGTGGTGGAGACCTTCTATCAGTCTGTGGTGGAGACCTTCTACCAGTCTGTGGTGGAGACCTTCTATCAGTCTGTGGAGGAGACCTTCTATCAGTCTGTGGTGGAGACCTTCTATCAGTCTGTGGTGGAGACCTTCTATCAGTCTGTGGTGGAGACCTTCTATCAGTCTGTGGTGGAGACCTTCTACCAGTCTGTGGTGGAGACCTTCTATCAGTCTGTGGTGGAGACCTTCTATCAGTCTGTGGTGGAGACCTTCTATCAGTCTGTGGTGGAGACCTTCTATCAGTCTGTGGTGGAGACCTTCTACCAGTCTGTGGTGGAGACCTTCTATCAGTCTGTGGTGGAGACCTTCTACCAGTCTGTGGTGGAGACCTTCTACCAGTCTGTGGTGGAGACCTTCTATCAGTCTGTGGTGGAGACCTTCTACCAGTCTGTGGTGGAGACCTTCTATCAGTCTGTGGTGGAGACCTTCTATCAGTCTGTGGTGGAGACCTTCTATCAGTCTGTGGTGGAGACCTTCTACCAGTCTGTGGTGGAGACCTTGTACCAGTCTGTGGTGGAGACCTTCTATCAGTCTGTGGTGGAGACCTTCTACCAGTCTGTGGTGGCCAGCTCCTTGTTCTTCTCTGTCATCTGCTGGGGGAGCACCATCACAGCCAGTGACACCAACAGACTGAATAAACTAATCAGACTGGCTGGCTCTGTCATTGGCAGCAAACAGGACTCACTTGAGGCAGTGGTAGAGAGGAGGTCACTGAACAAACTTTTATCCATCATGGAAAACCATGACCATCCTCTCTACCCACTCCTGGATGAACAACGGAGCTCCTTCTCCAAGAGGCTCAGACAGCTCCGCTCCAGAACATCTCGTTACCGGAGGTCTTTCTTTCCGTACGTGATCGGGCTCTACAACGACTCTCTTAGCAGATAGGAAGTTGTTGCTGTGACACACAAATTTCCCCTGTGTGGGATCAATAAAGTAGATTCTGATTCTATAAGAACCTTAGGCGTGGACTCAGTGGGAATCGAACCTGTGAACTTCTGGTTAACTCCAAGGGTGAGCGCTCTACCACTGAGCCACCGCCTCCCTTTTTAAAAGATTAAAACAATTTTTAGTCCTAGAGCCTTAGACCGTGCCCACGCGTAGGCGGGTGTCTTTCTTCTTGTTCTTCCTCCATCTCCCTTCAGGTGGCGCCACATCAAGTCAGTCCCCTCCATCTAACCCTATCTGCTGCATCCTCTTCAGTCACACCAACTATCTTCATGTCTTCCTTCACTGTATTCATGAACCTCCTCTTTGGTCTTCCTCTAGTCCTCTTTCCTGGTGGTTCCAAACCCAGCATCCTTCTTCTGATGTACTCTCTCTCTCTCCTCTGCACATGTCCAAACCATCTCAGTCTGGTTTCTGATAAAACCAATATGTTTTTATCTGTTTCATCCAAACGAACCCGCAGGTTTTTGTTTCTCAAAACCTGGATGGAGGCGAGGCGGTGGCTCAGTGGTAGAACGTTCTCTCTCGGATCGGAAGTTTGGAAAAGGATGATGGCTGCACGCACTGAACGCGCTGAAGGCGGATAAGTCTGATAAATCGGATAATCTACCCGACAGAAGTTGTTTTTTCTTTTTTTTGCTAAAATCATCAAATTCCACAAACAACCGGGCACGGGTGTGTGTGGATATGCCACCTAAAAAGGCAATAACAAAGGCAGAAATGGAAAATGAGGTGCAGGAAATGCGGAAAGCGCTTACTCAGATGTCCGAAGAGTTGTCTAAAGTGACACAGCAGCTAGCAACTCTCCTGTTCGAAGAAGTAAAGACGTTGAAAGATCTGATTAAGGTAAAAGACCAAAAAATCTTTAACCTGGAAAAGAGGATCGATCAGCTGGAACAATACACACGGATGGATGACGTAATCATTACCGGCTTGAGCGTGAAACCTACTACCTACGCCAAAGCGGCCTCCGTGGGGAGAAATGTGAGCGCAGATGCAGAACCTGAGGATTTACTGTCACTGGAGAGACAAGTTGTTTCCTATCTCATGGATAAGAATATACACGTAGACGCGAACAACATCGCGGCGTGTCATACTCTCCCTCGAAAAGATGCGAGCAAGCCCGCGATCATTTTACGATTCGCAAATCGTAAATATAAAACAGCGCTGCTACGCCAAGGAAAGAAGCTAAAGGGAACATCTGTCTACATAAACGAGCACCTGACAAAGAAAACAGCGGAGATCGCGAGAGAAGCACGTATTCTGAGGAGAAACGACAAGATTAAATCTACATGGACGCGAAACTGCAAAGTCTACATCCAACTGAAAGGATCAAGTCCAGAAGAAGCCCGAGTCCTACTGGTAAGAGAACTCCAAGATCTCGATCGGTTCAGATGATGGTTTTACAAGAGTTCAATTCAGACAGAATCCCCATGACTCTTACGTTAGTGTGGTTTGAAATACTTGCTTCTCGATTTATGAGTGAATCCGAACATACGTTTGACCATCAATGGTTTATTCTAGTTTTATTTTTGGACAAAGAGAAGACATTTTCTGTTGGGAATAACTCTGGCCTGGTTATTTATTTCTGCTGTGATTTTTGTTTTGGCCTTCCCGAAGCTGAAAAAACTCTAAAAATTGAAATGCTTCTGAAAATGGACACAAAGTCCTGCCGAATGACTCAATTTTATGTTAAAAAAAAAAAAAAAGAAACAAGTTTTTTTTTTCCGTGTGATTATGTGGAGGTCTATTGTTTTGTCTGTGGGATGTTTTAATGTAAAAGTAACCTATATATCAAATGACTGATTCTGAAAGAAAAACACATGTGGTTAATGACAGCTCTAAAATTAACTTGATAACTAAATTCAGCAATCTATCTATCCATGAGTGTCATAACCATAAAAGAAATGATTTTGATGAAGACATTGATCCAGATAATTTCCTCAATGAAATACTAAATGATTGTGATTACTACACTGATGAGAAATTAAAAAACAAAAGTTTTAATGAAGGAGACCTTACTATTATACACTTCAATAGCAGGAGTCTATATAAAAACTATGACCAAATAAAAGAATATTTAGACAAATTTAATAAATTTAGTATAGTGGCCGTGTCGGAAACTTGGTTGGATGATGTCAAAGCAAAAGAAGTTCACCTGGATGGATACCAGCTGTTTACTATGAACAGAAAAAATAGAAAAGGCGGAGGTGTGGCATTGTATGTCGATACAAATCTTTCCTGTGAAATTATAAACTCACTGTCCGTCAATATAGATGAAATTTTAGAATGTATAACAGTCGAAATCACGGTAGCAAAAGTTGGTAACATAATTGTCAGTTGTTTGTATAGAACACCAGGCTCATGCTTGGAAACATTTAATCAAGAAATAGACAAGTTATATTCTCATGTAAAGAAGAAGCTCATTGTATGTGGTGACCTAAACATTAATCTTTTAAATCCTAATAATGATCTAAAAACATCTGATTTCATAACAACCATGTACAGTAACAAATTATTTCCCTTAATCATCAAACCAACAAGAATCACGGTCTAGACCGCTAGCTTGATAGATAATATATTTACCAATTTATTGGACACAAAAATGACAGCCGGAATCCTCATCAATGACATATCTGATCATCTCCCAGTTTTTACCATCTTTCACAACTTTTATCAAAAGAGTTCCGATACCAAAACTGATGAATTTAAAATGCAAAGAGTCAAAAGTCCTGAAGCAATAACTGATTTAAGGGTAGATCTATTAAATCAGACCTGGAGTGAAGTTTATGCCTCTACTGAGCCCAATAAAGCATACGATTCATTCCTAAACAAACTCATCAATCTATATGACAAACACTGTCCAATAAGGAAACAAAAAATTACAAATCAAATTAAAAGAAATAAACCTTGGATGACCAAAAGTCTAACGAAATCCTGCAAAAAGAAGAGACATTTGTACAACCAGTTCATAAAATACAGAACCAAAGAGTCTGAGATCAAATATAAAACTTACAAAAATATGTTAACAAACATAATAAGAATTAGGAAAAAAAAATATTATCACAACTTATTAGAACGGCATAAAAACTCTACTCAGGGTACCTGGAAAGTCTTAAACAGTATCATCAAAAATGACAAAACTAAAAGATCTCCATACCCTGATCACTTTATTGGTGAAAATGGTGAAATTATAAACAAAGTGGAGGACATTACAAATGCTTTCAACCATTTTTTTGTTAATGTTGGTCCTTCTTTGGCCAATGAAATGACTGTTTCCACTCTAACGAACAAAATTGACTCAAAAATCTCCAACCCACATGTAAACTCTTTCTTTCTAAGAAATGTTGAAAGTAATGAAATCTTGGACATTGTGAGCAAATTCAAGAATAAGACATCAACTGATTGTTTGGGACTGGATGTGAAGTTGTTGAAAGAAATTATTTTTTGTGTTGTGCAGCCTTTCACTTACATATGTAATCAATCTTTTAACACTGGTATTTTTCCATCAAAAATGAAAACTGCAAAGGTGATACCCATCTTTAAAAACGAAGATCAACATAAATTTACAAACTATAGGCCCATCTCATTATTAACCCAATTTTCAAAAATTTTAGAAAAACTCTATGCAAAACGTCTTGATAACTACCTGGATAAGTTCAGTCTTATTAGTGACTTTCAGTTTGGTTTCAGGTCAAATCGGTCAACTTCAATGACAGTCATGGAGTTAGTGGAGGACATATCTACTGCAGTAGATAAAAGTGAATACACAGTTGGAATATTTATAGATCTGAGTAAGGCCTTTGACACCATTGACCACAAATTGCTGTTACAGAAAATGAACGGATATGGTGTCAGAGGTCTTGCTCACGAATGGCTGAAAAGTTATCTCAGTGAAAGAGACCAATACGTGCAAATGCAAAACTTTGAATCCAAAAAACTAACTATTACTCATGGTGTTCCGCAAGGTTCCATTCTGGAACCTAAGTTATTTATAATGTATATAAATGACATTTCAAAGCAACTTAAAAATATGCACTGCCTTTTATTTGCCGATGACACCAGTCTGTACTTCTCTGGACCTGATCTCAACCTGCTCTTAGACACTGCCCAAAAAGATCTTGAAATACTAAAAAAATGGTGTGATTATAACAAATTATCAATAAACTGGGTCAAAACAAAATATATAGTGTTTGGAAACAGAAAAATAGATGAAAAAACTACAATACAAATTGATAATACTGAAATAGAGAGAGTCACATATATAAAATTTTTGGGCATCAAATTGATGAGAAATTAAATTGGAAGGAACATGTAGCTTATCTCAAAACTAAAATATCTAAAACTGTAGGAATACTGTGCAAATTTAAAGACATCTTGGATCAAAACTCCTTATACTTACTATATAACTCTCTTATATTTCCTTATTTGTGTTACTGTCTAGAAATTTGGGGAAACAATTATAAAACAACTCTACAACCCATTTTTCAGTTACAAAAAAAGGCAATCAGAATTATTAACAATGCAAATTATTATGCTCCTTCAAACCCTTTGTTCATAAAACTAAATATAATCAAATTACCGGATCTAGTCGACTTCACAACAGCAATAGCAATGTATAAAGTCCATAATAACCAACTTCCAGAATCTATTCAAAACAGGTTTAAAGTTAAAGAAACACAAAATGACCTGAGAGGAAAAAATCTGTATCAACAAAATCTGGTCAGAACCAAAACAAAAAGTAGATGTGTATCAATCAGAGGTGTAACTCTATGGAACAGTCTAGAGGAATCTCTAAAAAACTCAACCTCCTTAAAAACATTTAAAATAAAGTATAAAAGTAAAATAATAAATGATTATAAAACACTGGAAATATCAACTTAATTAGTAAGAAAAAATAAAACACAGGGGAAACTTGGTTGGTAAAGATCAGGTCCAGAAAACTTTATTCTTTCTACATTTTTTGGTATATGTGTTCATGTGTGACTGTTATTATTATGTTCAGGACGTACTGTTTTTGTCTTTATTATAATTTAAGTCCAGCCAAATGCTTGTTTTTTAGGTCTTTAATAGTTTTGTAAAATGGGGTTAGGCTTAAAATAAGTTTCTTTTTACTTCTGCCTAAACCCCTTTCAGTCTCTGTTTGTTTGTTATTTTTTGTTGTTTGTTAAACATGTAAAAAACACTGAAAAAAATAAAAATAAACTCAAACTCAAGTTAACCGGAAGTTCACAGGTTCGTTACCATGGTGACCTCACAGCAAGATCGTCAAGGATTGAGTCACAGAGTGGGGGCAAGATGGCGAGGCTTGAACCACTGTTCTTTCTGTGTGTAGTTTGCATGTTCTATCTGTGTACGTTTTCTCTGGTTTCCTAAAAAAATCACAGATGTTATGTTGATTGGCTGTTAGGAATGAGTGTGAGTGTGTGTGTGTGTGTGTGGATGGTTGTGTGGCAGGCTGTTCGGCGTTTACCCGGGGTGTACTCTGCCTCTCGCCTGACATCAGCCGGGATAGATTCCGGCAACCCCCTCAACCCTGTTCGGGATAAACGGTTCAGAAGATGAAATAGTTTTTAGTACCAAAGTCTTAGACCGTGCCCACACGGAGGCGGGTATCTGATAAAACCAAAACATTTCCATCTGTTTCATCCAAACGAACCCACAGGTTTTTGTCACTCAAAATCGTGGTTTTGGAAAACTCTGGTTTTGCGTGTTCGTGAGAAGGGTTAGCTTGCAAGGAGGCCAGACGGTGGCTCAGTGGTAGAGCGTTCGCCCTAGGACTGGAAGTTTGTAGATTCAGTGGACTGCGGTCACACACTGTTACATCTAAGCGTGTCACTCCAGCCCAAATATTAAAAGGTGCTGTCTGCTGCAGTGTCCCCTGTTTTTTTTTTTTTCCACTCTGTTTCTGTTCCTTCTTGTGCCTGTGTTTGGTTCCGGTCTGGAGATGTGACTTTTAGTGTTCTTTGGACGTCGTTTTGGGCTGCATTGTTTTGCTTCAGACGACTGTTTTTAGGCTAGCTGTTTTTTTTCTTTCAACAGCTAGCTCTCCGTTTTGCTGGTCATGGAGTCGTCCCGTTTTGTTTACGTCCACGACCGGCTGCTAGCTCTAAGAACCAGATCCACTGTGACTGGAGGAGTCGGTTCAGTCCCGACAGAACTGAGAAGAAGACGATCTGAATGGAGGCGCTTTGAGCCCAGTGTCCCTGCGGTTGTCATGGGTAACATCCGGACGCTCGCTGGCAAAATGGAGGAACTGGGGACGTTCGTTCTGACCCAGTAAAAATGTGGAGGGGCCACTTGGTGTGCTCTATTGAAGCCCCTCACCCCTCCCCGCCCCGACCCAGAAGATGAAATGAAAGTTGAAACATCTCAATCATCAAACACACTGTCTCTAGACCAATCAGCATGGCCACTCTCACCACACTGTCTCTAGACCAATCAGCATGGCCACTCTCACCACACTGTCTCTAGACCAATCAGCTTGGCCGCTCTCACCACACTGTCTCTAGACCAATCAGCTTGGCCGCTCTCACCACACTGTCTCTAGACCAATCAGCATGGCCGCTCTCACCACACTGTCTCTAGACCAGAGAGGGGGAAATGTTTTGGTTCTTGGGCCACATTGAGTTCTAACATTTGACCAGGGGTCTGGATCAGGATCAGATGGATGGCATGATGTGGTAACCTCTAGATTAGACTGATAGAATGTGTGTGTATGAGTGTGTGTGTGTTTTGGTAACCTCTAGATTAGACTGATAGAATGTGTGTGTATGAGTGTGTGTGTGTTTTGGTAACCTCTAGATTAGACTGATAGAATGTGTGTGTATGAGTGTGTGTGTGTTTTGGTAACCTCTAGATTAGACTGATAGAATGTGTGTGTATGAGTGTGTGTGTGTTTTGGTAACCTCTAGATTAGACTGATAGAATGTGTGTATGAGTGTGTGTGTGTTTTGGTAACCTCTAGATTAGACTGATAGAATGTGTGTGTATGAGTGTGTGTGTGTTTTGGTAACCTCTAGATTAGACTGATAGAATGTGTGTGTATGAGTGTGTGTGTGTTTTGGTAACCTCTAGATTAGACTGATAGAATGTGTGTGTATGAGTGTGTGTGTGTTTTGGTAACCTCTAGATTAGACTGATAGAATGTGTGTATGAGTGTGTGTGTGTTTTGGTAACCTCTAGATTAGACTGATAGAATGTGTGTGTATGAGTGTGTGTGTGTTTTGGTAACCTCTAGATTAGACTGATAGAATGTGTGTGTATGAGTGTGTGTGTGTTTTGGTAACCTCTAGATTAGACTGATAGAATGTGTGTGTATGAGTGTGTGTGTGTTTTGGTAACCTCTAGATTAGACTGATAGAATGTGTGTGTATGAGTGTGTGTGTGTTTTGGTAACCTCTAGATTAGACTGATAGAATGTGTGTATGAGTGTGTGTGTGTTTTGGTAACCTCTAGATTAGACTGATAGAATGTGTGTGTATGAGTGTGTGTGTGTTTTGGTAACCTCTAGATTAGACTTATAGAATGTGTGTGTATGAGTGTGTGTGTGTTTTGGTAACCTCTAGATTAGACTGATAGAATGTGTGTGTATGAGTGTGTGTGTGTTTTGGTAACCTCTAGATTAGACTGATAGAATGTGTGTATGTGTGTGTGTGTGCTTTGGTAACCTCTAGATTAGACTGATAGAATGTGTGTATGAGTGTGTGTGTGTTTTGGTAACCTCTAGATTAGACTGATAGAATGTGTGTATGAGTGTGTGTGTGTTTTGGTAACCTCTAGATTAGACTGATAGAATGTGTGTGTATGAGTGTGTGTGTGTTTTGGTAACCTCTAGATTAGACTGATAGAATGTGTGTATGAGTGTGTGTGTGTTTTGGTAACCTCTAGATTAGACTGATAGAATGTGTGTATGAGTGTGTGTGTGCTTTGGTAACCTCTAGATTAGACTGATAGAATGTGTGTATGAGTGTGTGTGTGTTTTGGTAACCTCTAGATTAGACTGATAGAATGTGTGTATGAGTGTGTGTGTGTTTTGGTAACCTCTAGATTAGACTGATAGAATGTGTGTGTATGAGTGTGTGTGTGCTTTGGTAACCTCTAGATTAGACTGATAGAATGTGTGTATGAGTGTGTGTGTGTTTTGGTAACCTCTAGATTAGACTGATAGAATGTGTGTGTATGAGTGTGTGTGTGTGCTTTGGTAACCTCTAGATTAGACTGATAGAATGTGTGTATGAGTGTGTGTGTGTTTTGGTAACCTCTAGATTAGACTGATAGAATGTGTGTGTATGAGTGTGTGTGTGCTTTGGTAACCTCTAGATTAGACTGATAGAATGTGTGTGTATGAGTGTGTGTGTGTGCTTTGGTAACCTCTAGATTAGACTGATAGAATGTGTGTATGAGTGTGTGTGTGTTTTGGTAACCTCTAGATTAGACTGATAGAATGTGTGTATGAGTGTGTGTGTGTTTTGGTAACCTCTAGATTAGACTGATAGAATGTGTGTGTATGTGTGTGTGTGTGTGCTTTGGTAACCTCTAGATTAGACTGATAGAATGTGTGTATGAGTGTGTGTGTGTTTTGGTAACCTCTAGATTAGACTGATAGAATGTGTGTGTATGAGTGTGTGTGTGTTTTGGTAACCTCTAGATTAGACTGATAGAATGTGTGTGTATGAGTGTGTGTGTGTTTTGGTAACCTCTAGATTAGACTGATAGAATGTGTGTGTATGAGTGTGTGTGTGTTTTGGTAACCTCTAGATTAGACTGATAGAATGTGTGTGTATGAGTGTGTGTGTGCTTTGGTAACCTCTAGATTAGACTGATAGAATGTGTGTGTATGAGTGTGTGTGTGCTTTGGTAACCTCTAGATTAGACTGATAGAATGTGTGTATGAGTGTGTGTGTGTGTTTTGGTAACCTCTAGATTAGACTGATAGAATGTGTGTATGAGTGTGTGTGTGCTTTGGTAACCTCTAGATTAGACTGATAGAATGTGTGTATGAGTGTGTGTGTGTTTTGGTAACCTCTAGATTAGACTGATAGAATGTGTGTATGAGTGTGTGTGTGTTTTGGTAACCTCTAGATTAGACTGATAGAATGTATGTATGAGTGTGTGTGTGTTTTGGTAACCTCTAGATTAGACTGATAGAATGTGTGTATTAGTGTGTGTGTGCTTTGGTAACCTCTAGATTAGACTGATAGAATGTGTGTATGAGTGTGTGTGTGTTTTGGTAACCTCTAGATTAGACTGATAGAATGTGTGTGTATGAGTGTGTGTGTGTTTTGGTAACCTCTAGATTAGACTGATAGAATGTGTGTATGAGTGTGTGTGTGCTTTGGTAACCTCTAGATTAGACTGATAGAATGTGTGTATGAGTGTGTGTGTGCTTTGGTAACCTCTAGATTAGACTGATAGAATGTGTGTATGAGTGTGTGTGTGCTTTGGTAACCTCTAGATTAGACTGATAGAATGTATGTATGAGTGTGTGTGTGTGTTTTGGTAACCTCTAGATTAGACTGATAGAATGTGTGTGTATGAGTGTGTGTGTGCTTTGGTAACCTCTAGATTAGACTGATAGAATGTGTGTGTATGAGTGTGTGTGTGTTTTGGTAACCTCTAGATTAGACTGATAGAATGTGTGTGTATGAGTGTGTGTGTGTTTTGGTAACCTCTAGATTAGACCGATAGAATGTGTGTGTATGAGTGTGTGTGTGTTTTTGTAACCTCTAGATTAGACTGATAGAATGTGTGTGTATGAGTGTGTGTGTGCTTTGGTAACCTCTAGATTAGACTGATAGAATGTGTGTATGAGTGTGTGTGTGTTTTGGTAACCTCTAGATTAGACTGATAGAATGTGTGTGTATGAGTGTGTGTGTGCTTTGGTAACCTCTAGATTAGACTGATAGAATGTGTGTATGAGTGTGTGTGTGTTTTGGTAACCTCTAGATTAGACCGATAGAATGTGTGTATGAGTGTGTGTGTGTTTTTGTAACCTCTAGATTAGACTGATAGAATGTGTGTGTATGAGTGTGTGTGTGTTTTTGTAACCTCTAGATTAGACCGATAGAATGTGTGTATGAGTGTGTGTGTGTTTTTGTAACCTCTAGATTAGACCGATAGAATGTGTGTGTATGAGTGTGTGTGTGTTTTTGTAACCTCTAGATTAGACTGATAGAATGTGTGTGTATGAGTGTGTGTGTGCTTTGGTAACCTCTAGATTAGACTGATAGAATGTGTGTATGAGTGTGTGTGTGTTTTGGTAACCTCTAGATTAGACTGATAGAATGTGTGTATGAGTGTGTGTGTGCTTTGGTAACCTCTAGATTAGACTGTTAGAATGTGTGTATGAGTGTGTGTGTGCTTTGGTAACCTCTAGATTAGACTGATAGAATGTGTGTATGAGTGTGTGTGTGTTTTGGTAACCTCTAGATTAGACTGATAGAATGTGTGTGTGTGTGTGTGTGCTTTGGTAACCTCTAGATTAGACCGATAGAATGTGTGTGTATGAGTGTGTGTGTGTTTTGGTAACCTCTAGATTAGACTGATAGAATGTGTGTGTATGAGTGTGTGTGTGTTTTGGTAACCTCTAGATTAGACTGATAGAATGTGTGTGTGTGTGCTTTGGTAACCTCTAGATTAGACCGATAGAATGTGTGTGTATGAGTGTGTGTGTGTTTTGGTAACCTCTAGATTAGACTGATAGAATGTGTGTGTATGAGTGTGTGTGTGCTTTGGTAACCTCTAGATTAGACTGATAGAATGTGTGTATGAGTGTGTGTGTGTTTTGGTAACCTCTAGATTAGACTGATAGAATGTGTGTGTATGAGTGTGTGTGTGCTTTGGTAACCTCTAGATTAGACTGATAGAATGTGTGTATGAGTGTGTGTGTGTGCTTTGGTAACTTCTAGATTAGACTGATAGAATGTGTGTATGAGTGTGTGTGTGCTTTGGTAACCTCTAGATTAGACTGATAGAATGTGTGTGTATGAGTGTGTGTGTGCTTTGGTAACCTCTAGATTAGACTGATAGAATGTGTGTATGTGTGTGTGTGTGTTTTGGTAACCTCTAGATTAGACTGATAGAATGTGTGTATGAGTGTGTGTGTGTTTTGGTAATCTCTAGATTAGACTGATAGAATGTGTGTGTATGAGTGTGTGTGTGTTTTGGTAACCTCTAGATTAGACTGATAGAATGTGTGTGTATGAGTGTGTGTGTGCTTTGGTAACCTCTAGATTAGACTGATAGAATGTGTGTGTATGAGTGTGTGTGTGCTTTGGTAACCTCTAGATTAGACTGATAGAATGTGTGTATGAGTGTGTGTGTGCTTTGGTAACCTCTAGATTAGACTGATAGAATGTGTGTGTATGAGTGTGTGTGTGCTTTGGTAACCTCTAGATTAGACTGATAGAATGTGTGTATGAGTGTGTGTGTGTTTTGGTAACCTCTAGATTAGACTGATAGAATGTGTGTGTATGAGTGTGTGTGTGCTTTGGTAACCTCTAGATTAGACTGATAGAATGTGTGTGTATGAGTGTGTGTGTGTTTTGGTAACCTCTAGATTAGACTGATAGAATGTGTGTGTATGAGTGTGTGTGTGCTTTGGTAACCTCTAGATTAGACTGATAGAATGAGTGTATGAGTGTGTGTGTGCTTTGGTAACCTCTAGATTAGACTGATAGAATGTGTGTGTATGTGTGTGTGTGTGCTTTGGTAACCTCTAGATTAGACTGATAGAATTTGTGTGTATGAGTGTGTGTGTGTTTTGGTAACCTCTAGATTAGACTGATAGAATGTGTGTGTATGAGTGTGTGTGTGTGCTTTGGTAACCTCTAGATTAGACTGATAGAATGTGTGTGTGTGAGTGTGTGTGTGTTTTGGTAACCTCTAGATTAGACTGATAGAATGTGTGTGTATGAGTGTGTGTGTGTTTTGGTAACCTCTAGATTAGACTGATAGAATGTGTGTGTGAGTGTGTGTGTGTTTTGGTAACCTCTAGATTAGACCGATAGAATGTGTGTGTATGAGTGTGTGTGTGTTTTGGTAACCTCTAGATTAGACTGATAGAATGTGTGTGTGTGAGTGTGTGTGTGTTTTGGTAACCTCTAGATTAGACCGATAGAATGTGTGTGTATGAGTGTGTGTGTGTTTTGGTAACCTCTAGATTAGACTGATAGAATGTGTGTATGAGTGTGTGTGTGTTTTGGTAACCTCTAGATTAGACTGATAGAATGTGTGTATGAGTGTGTGTGTGCTTTGGTAACCTCTAGATTAGACTGATAGAATGTGTGTGTATGAGTGTGTGTGTGCTTTGGTAACCTCTAGATTAGACTGATAGAATGTGTGTATGAGTGTGTGTGTGTTTTGGTAACCTCTAGATTAGACTGATAGAATGTGTGTATGAGTGTGTGTGTGTTTTGGTAACCTCTAGATTAGACTGATAGAATGTGTGTGTATGAGTGTGTGTGTGCTTTGGTAACCTCTAGATTAGACTGATAGAATGTGTGTATGAGTGTGTGTGTGCTTTGGTAACCTCTAGATTAGACTGATAGAATGTGTGTGTATGAGTGTGTGTGTGCTTTGGTAACCTCTAGATTAGACTGATAGAATGTGTGTATGAGTGTGTGTGTGTTTTGGTAACCTCTAGATTAGACTGATAGAATGTGTGTATGAGTGTGTGTGTGCTTTGGTAACCTCTAGATTAGACTGATAGAATGTGTGTATGAGTGTGTGTGTGTTTTGGTAACCTCTAGATTAGACTGATAGAATGTGTGTATGAGTGTGTGTGTGCTTTGGTAACCTCTAGATTAGACTGATAGAATGTGTGTGTATGAGTGTGTGTGTGTTTTGGTAACCTCTAGATTAGACTGATAGAATGTGTGTGTATGAGTGTGTGTGTGCTTTGGTAACCTCTAGATTAGACTGATAGAATGTGTGTATGAGTGTGTGTGTGTTTTGGTAACCTCTAGATTAGACTGATAGAATGTGTGTGTATGAGTGTGTGTGTGTTTTGGTAACCTCTAGATTAGACCGATAGAATGTGTGTATGAGTGTGTGTGTGTTTTGGTAACCTCTAGATTAGACTGATAGAATGTGTGTATGAGTGTGTGTGTGCTTTGGTAACCTCTAGATTAGACTGATAGAATGTGTGTGTATGAGTGTGTGAGTGTTTTGGTAACCTCTAGATTAGACCGATAGAATGTGTGTATGAGTGTGTGTGTGCTTTGGTAACCTCTAGATTAGACTGATAGAATGTGTGTGTGAGTGTGTGTGTGTTTTGGTAACCTCTAGATTAGACTGATAGAATGTGTGTGTGAGTGTGTGTGTGTTTTGGTAACCTCTAGATTAGACTGATAGAATGTGTGTGTGAGTGTGTGTGTGTTTTGGTAACCTCTAGATTAGACTGATAGAATGTGTGTGTGAGTGTGTGTGTGTTTTGGTAACCTCTAGATTAGACTGATAGAATGTGTGTGTGAGTGTGTGTGTGTTTTGGTAACCTCTAGATTAGACTGATAGAATGTGTGTGTATGAGTGTGTGTGTGCTTTGGTAACCTCTAGATTAGACTGATAGAATGTGTGTGTATGAGTGTGTGTGTGTTTTGGTAACCTCTAGATTAGACTGATAGAATGTGTGTGTATGAGTGTGTGTGTGTTTTGGTAACCTCTAGATTAGACTGATAGAATGTGTGTATGAGTGTGTGTGTGCTTTGGTAACCTCTAGATTAGACTGATAGAATGTGTGTTTATGTGTGTGTGTGTGCTTTGGTAACCTCTAGATTAGACTGATAGAATGTGTGTATGAGTGTGTGTGTGTTTTGGTAACCTCTAGATTAGACTGATAGAATGTGTGTGTATGAGTGTGTGTGTGTTTTGGTAACCTCTAGATTAGACTGATAGAATGTGTGTATGAGTGTGTGTGTGTTTTGGTAACCTCTAGATTAGACTGATAGAATGTGTGTATGAGTGTGTGTGTGCTTTGGTAACCTCTAGATTAGACTGATAGAATGTGTGTGTATGAGTGTGTGTGTGTTTTGGTAACCTCTAGATTAGACTGATAGAATGTGTGTATGAGTGTGTGTGTGTTTTGGTAACCTCTAGATTAGACTGATAGAATGTGTGTGTATGAGTGTGTGTGTGTTTTGGTAACCTCTAGATTAGACTGATAGAATGTGTGTATGAGTGTGTGTGTGTTTTGGTAACCTCTAGATTAGACTGATAGAATGTGTGTATGAGTGTGTGTGTGTGCTTTGGTAACCTCTAGATTAGACTGATAGAATGTGTGTATGAGTGTGTGTGTGTTTTGGTAACCTCTAGATTAGACTGATAGAATGTGTGTATGAGTGTGTGTGTGTTTTGGTAACCTCTAGATTAGACTGATAGAATGTGTGTGTATGAGTGTGTGTGTGTTTTGGTAACCTCTAGATTAGACTGATAGAATGTGTGTATGAGTGTGTGTGTGTTTTGGTAACCTCTAGATTAGACTGATAGAATGTGTGTGTATGAGTGTGTGTGTGCTTTGGTAACCTCTAGATTAGACTGATAGAATGTGTGTATGAGTGTGTGTGTGTGTGCTTTGGTAACCTCTAGATTAGACTGATAGAATGTGTGTATGAGTGTGTGTGTGCTTTGGTAACCTCTAGATTAGACTGATAGAATGTGTGTATGAGTGTGTGTGTGTTTTGGTAACCTCTAGATTAGACTGATAGAATGTGTGTGTATGAGTGTGTGTGTGCTTTGGTAACCTCTAGATTAGACTGATAGAATGTGTGTATGAGTGTGTGTGTGTTTTGGTAACCTCTAGATTAGACTGATAGAATGTGTGTATGAGTGTGTGTGTGTTTTGGTAACCTCTAGATTAGACTGATAGAATGTGTGTATGAGTGTGTGTGTGCTTTGGTAACCTCTAGATTAGACTGATAGAATGTGTGTATGAGTGTGTGTGTGCTTTGGTAACCTCTAGATTAGACTGATAGAATGTGTGTATGAGTGTGTGTGTGCTTTGGTAACCTCTAGATTAGACCGATAGAATGTGTGTGTATGAGTGTGTGTGTGTTTTGGTAACCTCTAGATTAGACTGATAGAATGTGTGTATGAGTGTGTGTGTGCTTTGGTAACCTCTAGATTAGACTGATAGAATGTGTGTGTATGAGTGTGTGTGTGTTTTGGTAACCTCTAGATTAGACTGATAGAATGTGTGTGTATGAGTGTGTGTGTGCTTTGGTAACCTCTAGATTAGACTGATAGAATGTGTGTATGAGTGTGTGTGTGCTTTGGTAACCTCTAGATTAGACCGATAGAATGTGTGTGTATGAGTGTGTGTGTGCTTTGGTAACCTCTAGATTAGACTGATAGAATGTGTGTGTATGAGTGTGTGTGTGTTTTGGTAACCTCTAGATTAGACTGATAGAATGTGTGTGTATGAGTGTGTGTGTGCTTTGGTAACCTCTAGATTAGACTGATAGAATGTGTGTATGAGTGTGTGTGTGTTTTGGTAACCTCTAGATTAGACTGATAGAATGTGTGTATGAGTGTGTGTGTGCTTTGGTAACCTCTAGATTAGACTGATAGAATGTGTGTGTATGAGTGTGTGTGTGCTTTGGTAACCTCTAGATTAGACTGATAGAATGTGTGTATGAGTGTGTGTGTGTTTTGGTAACCTCTAGATTAGACCGATAGAATGTGTGTGTATGAGTGTGTGTGTGTTTTGGTAACCTCTAGATTAGACCGATAGAATGTGTGTGTATGAGTGTGTGTGTGCTTTGGTAACCTCTAGATTAGACCGATAGAATGTGTGTGTATGAGTGTGAGTGTGTTTTGGTAACCTCTAGATTAGACTGATAGAATGTGTGTGTATGAGTGTGTGTGTGCTTTGGTAACCTCTAGATTAGACTGATAGAATGTGTGTATGAGTGTGTGTGTGTTTTGGTAACCTCTAGATTAGACTGATAGAATGTGTGTGTGTGTGTGTGTGCTTTGGTAACCTCTAGATTAGACCGATAGAATGTGTGTGTATGAGTGTGTGTGTGTTTTGGTAACCTCTAGATTAGACTGATAGAATGTGTGTGTATGAGTGTGTGTGTGCTTTGGTAACCTCTAGATTAGACTGATAGAATGTGTGTATGAGTGTGTGTGTGCTTTGGTAACCTCTAGATTAGACCGATAGAATGTGTGTGTATGAGTGTGTGTGTGTTTTGGTAACCTCTAGATTAGACTGATAGAATGTGTGTGTATGAGTGTGTGTGTGCTTTGGTAACCTCTAGATTAGACTGATAGAATGTGTGTATGAGTGTGTGTGTGTTTTGGTAACCTCTAGATTAGACTGATAGAATGTGTGTATGAGTGTGTGTGTGCTTTGGTAACCTCTAGATTAGACTGATAGAATGTGTGTGTATGAGTGTGTGTGTGCTTTGGTAACCTCTAGATTAGACTGATAGAATGTGTGTGTATGAGTGTGTGTGTGTTTTGGTAACCTCTAGATTAGACTGATAGAATGTGTGTGTATGAGTGTGTGTGTGCTTTGGTAACCTCTAGATTAGACTGATAGAATGTGTGTATGAGTGTGTGTGTGCTTTGGTAACCTCTAGATTAGACCGATAGAATGTGTGTGTATGAGTGTGTGTGTGCTTTGGTAACCTCTAGATTAGACCGATAGAATGTGTGTGTATGAGTGTGAGTGTGTTTTGGTAACCTCTAGATTAGACTGATAGAATGTGTGTGTATGAGTGTGTGTGTGCTTTGGTAACCTCTAGATTAGACTGATAGAATGTGTGTGTATGAGTGTGTGTGTGTTTTGGTAACCTCTAGATTAGACTGATAGAATGTGTGTGTATGAGTGTGTGTGTGCTTTGGTAACCTCTAGATTAGACTGATAGAATGTGTGTATGAGTGTGTGTGTGCTTTGGTAACCTCTAGATTAGACCGATAGAATGTGTGTGTATGAGTGTGTGTGTGCTTTGGTAACCTCTAGATTAGACTGATAGAATGTGTGTGTATGAGTGTGTGTGTGTTTTGGTAACCTCTAGATTAGACTGATAGAATGTGTGTGTATGAGTGTGTGTGTGCTTTGGTAACCTCTAGATTAGACTGATAGAATGTGTGTATGAGTGTGTGTGTGTTTTGGTAACCTCTAGATTAGACTGATAGAATGTGTGTATGAGTGTGTGTGTGCTTTGGTAACCTCTAGATTAGACTGATAGAATGTGTGTGTATGAGTGTGTGTGTGCTTTGGTAACCTCTAGATTAGACTGATAGAATGTGTGTATGAGTGTGTGTGTGTTTTGGTAACCTCTAGATTAGACCGATAGAATGTGTGTGTATGAGTGTGTGTGTGTTTTGGTAACCTCTAGATTAGACCGATAGAATGTGTGTGTATGAGTGTGTGTGTGCTTTGGTAACCTCTAGATTAGACCGATAGAATGTGTGTGTATGAGTGTGAGTGTGTTTTGGTAACCTCTAGATTAGACTGATAGAATGTGTGTGTATGAGTGTGTGTGTGCTTTGGTAACCTCTAGATTAGACTGATAGAATGTGTGTATGAGTGTGTGTGTGTTTTGGTAACCTCTAGATTAGACTGATAGAATGTGTGTGTGTGTGTGTGTGTGCTTTGGTAACCTCTAGATTAGACCGATAGAATGTGTGTGTATGAGTGTGTGTGTGTTTTGGTAACCTCTAGATTAGACTGATAGAATGTGTGTGTATGAGTGTGTGTGTGCTTTGGTAACCTCTAGATTAGACTGATAGAATGTGTGTATGAGTGTGTGTGTGCTTTGGTAACCTCTAGATTAGACCGATAGAATGTGTGTGTATGAGTGTGTGTGTGTTTTGGTAACCTCTAGATTAGACTGATAGAATGTGTGTGTATGAGTGTGTGTGTGCTTTGGTAACCTCTAGATTAGACTGATAGAATGTGTGTATGAGTGTGTGTGTGTTTTGGTAACCTCTAGATTAGACTGATAGAATGTGTGTATGAGTGTGTGTGTGCTTTGGTAACCTCTAGATTAGACTGATAGAATGTGTGTGTATGAGTGTGTGTGTGCTTTGGTAACCTCTAGATTAGACTGATAGAATGTGTGTATGAGTGTGTGTGTGTTTTGGTAACCTCTAGATTAGACCGATAGAATGTGTGTGTATGAGTGTGTGTGTGCTTTGGTAACCTCTAGATTAGACCGATAGAATGTGTGTGTATGAGTGTGAGTGTGTTTTGGTAACCTCTAGATTAGACTGATAGAATGTGTGTGTATGAGTGTGTGTGTGCTTTGGTAACCTCTAGATTAGACTGATAGAATGTGTGTATGAGTGTGTGTGTGTTTTGGTAACCTCTAGATTAGACTGATAGAATGTGTGTGTGTGTGTGTGTGCTTTGGTAACCTCTAGATTAGACCGATAGAATGTGTGTGTATGAGTGTGTGTGTGTTTTGGTAACCTCTAGATTAGACTGATAGAATGTGTGTGTATGAGTGTGTGTGTGCTTTGGTAACCTCTAGATTAGACTGATAGAATGTGTGTATGAGTGTGTGTGTGCTTTGGTAACTTCTAGATTAGACTGATAGAATGTGTGTATGAGTGTGTGTGTGTTTTGGTAACCTCTAGATTAGACTGATAGAATGTGTGTATGAGTGTGTGTGTGTTTTGGTAACCTCTAGATTAGACTGATAGAATGTGTGTGTGTGTGTGTGTGCTTTGGTAACCTCTAGATTAGACCGATAGAATGTGTGTGTATGAGTGTGTGTGTGTTTTGGTAACCTCTAGATTAGACTGATAGAATGTGTGTGTATGAGTGTGTGTGTGCTTTGGTAACCTCTAGATTAGACTGATAGAATGTGTGTATGAGTGTGTGTGTGCTTTGGTAACTTCTAGATTAGACTGATAGAATGTGTGTATGAGTGTGTGTGTGCTTTGGTAACCTCTAGATTAGACTGATAGAATGTGTGTGTATGAGTGTGTGTGTGCTTTGGTAACCTCTAGATTAGACTGATAGAATGTGTGTATGTGTGTGTGTGTGTTTTGGTAACCTCTAGATTAGACTGATAGAATGTGTGTATGAGTGTGTGTGTGTTTTGGTAACCTCTAGATTAGACTGATAGAATGTGTGTGTATGAGTGTGTGTGTGTTTTGGTAACCTCTAGATTAGACTGATAGAATGTGTGTGTATGAGTGTGTGTGTGCTTTGGTAACCTCTAGATTAGACTGATAGAATGTGTGTGTATGAGTGTGTGTGTGCTTTGGTAACCTCTAGATTAGACTGATAGAATGTGTGTATGAGTGTGTGTGTGCTTTGGTAACCTCTAGATTAGACTGATAGAATGTGTGTATGAGTGTGTGTGTGCTTTGGTAACCTCTAGATTAGACTGATAGAATGTGTGTATGAGTGTGTGTGTGCTTTGGTAACCTCTAGATTAGACTGATAGAATGTGTGTATGAGTGTGTGTGTGTTTTGGTAACCTCTAGATTAGACCGATAGTATGTGTGTGTATGAGTGTGTGTGTGCTTTGGTAACCTCTAGATTAGACTGATAGAATGTGTGTATGAGTGTGTGTGTGCTTTGGTAACCTCTAGATTAGACTGATAGAATGTGTGTGTGAGTGTGTGTGTGCTTTGGTAACCTCTAGATTAGACGATAGAATGTGTGTGTATGAGTGTGTGTGTGCTTTGGTAACCTCTAGATTAGACTGATAGAATTTGTGTGTATGAGTGTGTGTGTGTTTTGGTAACCTCTAGATTAGACTGATAGAATGTGTGTATGAGTGTGTGTGTGTTTTGGTAACCTCTAGATTAGACTGATAGAATGTGTGTATGAGTGTGTGTGTGCTTTGGTAACCTCTAGATTAGACTGATAGAATGTGTGTGTATGTGTGTGTGTGTGTGTGTGCTTTGGTAACCTCTAGATTAGACTGATAGAATGTGTGTATGAGTGTGTGTGTGTTTTGGTAACCTCTAGATTAGACTGATAGAATGTGTGTATGAGTGTGTGTGTGCTTTGGTAACCTCTAGATTAGACTGATAGAATGTGTGTATGAGTGTGTGTGTGCTTTGGTAACCTCTAGATTAGACCGATAGAATGTGTGTGTATGAGTGTGTGTGTGCTTTGGTAACCTCTAGATTAGACTGATAGAATGTGTGTGTGTGAGTGTGTGTGTGTTTTGGTAACCTCTAGATTAGACCGATAGAATGTGTGTGTATGAGTGTGTGTGTGTTTTGGTAACCTCTAGATTAGACTGATAGAATGTGTGTATGAGTGTGTGTGTGCTTTGGTAACATCTAGGTTAGACTGATAGAATGTGTGTGTATGAGTGTGTGTGTGTTTTGGTAACCTCTAGATTAGACTGATAGAATGTGTGTATGAGTGTGTGTGTGTTTTGGTAACCTCTAGATTAGACTGATAGAATGTGTGTATGAGTGTGTGTGTGTTTTGGTAACCTCTAGATTAGACTGATAGAATGTGTGTGTATGTGTGTGTGTGTGTGCTTTGGTAACCTCTAGATTAGACTGATAGAATGTGTGTATGAGTGTGTGTGTGTTTTGGTAACCTCTAGATTAGACTGATAGAATGTGTGTGTATGAGTGTGTGTGTGTTTTGGTAACCTCTAGATTAGACTGATAGAATGTGTGTGTATGAGTGTGTGTGTGTTTTGGTAACCTCTAGATTAGACTGATAGAATGTGTGTGTATGAGTGTGTGTGTGCTTTGGTAACCTCTAGATTAGAACGATAGAATGTGTGTGTATGAGTGTGTGTGTGCTTTGGTAACCTCTAGATTAGACTGATAGAATGTGTGTATGAGTGTGTGTGTGTTTTGGTAACCTCTAGATTAGACTGATAGAATGTGTGTATGAGTGTGTGTGTGCTTTGGTAACCTCTAGATTAGACTGATAGAATGTGTGTATGAGTGTGTGTGTGTTTTGGTAACCTCTAGATTAGACTGATAGAATGTGTGTGTATGAGTGTGTGTGTGTTTTGGTAACCTCTAGATTAGACTGATAGAATGTGTGTATAAGTGTGTGTGTGCTTTGGTAACCTCTAGATTAGACTGATAGAATGTGTGTGTATGAGTGTGTGTGTGTTTTGGTAACCTCTAGATTAGACTTATAGAATGTGTGTGTATGAGTGTGTGTGTGTGCTTTGGTAACCTCTAGATTAGACTGATAGAATGTGTGTATGAGTGTGTGTGTGTTTTGGTAACCTCTAGATTAGACTGATAGAATGTGTGTGTATGAGTGTGTGTGTGTTTTGGTAACCTCTAGATTAGACTGATAGAATGTGTGTGTATGAGTGTGTGTGTGCTTTGGTAACCTCTAGATTAGACTGATAGAATGTGTGTGTATGAGTGTGTGTGTGTTTTGGTAACCTCTAGATTAGACTGATAGAATGTGTGTGTATGAGTGTGTGTGTGCTTTGGTAACCTCTAGATTAGACTGATAGAATGTGTGTATGAGTGTGTGTGTGCTTTGGTAACCTCTAGATTAGACCGATAGAATGTGTGTGTATGAGTGTGTGTGTGCTTTGGTAACCTCTAGATTAGACTGATAGAATGTGTGTGTATGAGTGTGTGTGTGTTTTGGTAACCTCTAGATTAGACTGATAGAATGTGTGTGTATGAGTGTGTGTGTGCTTTGGTAACCTCTAGATTAGACTGATAGAATGTGTGTATGAGTGTGTGTGTGTTTTGGTAACCTCTAGATTAGACTGATAGAATGTGTGTATGAGTGTGTGTGTGCTTTGGTAACCTCTAGATTAGACTGATAGAATGTGTGTGTATGAGTGTGTGTGTGCTTTGGTAACCTCTAGATTAGACTGATAGAATGTGTGTATGAGTGTGTGTGTGTTTTGGTAACCTCTAGATTAGACTGATAGAATGTGTGTATGAGTGTGTGTGTGTTTTGGTAATCTCTAGATTAGACTGATAGAATGTGTGTGTATGAGTGTGTGTGTGTTTTGGTAACCTCTAGATTAGACTGATAGAATGTGTGTGTATGAGTGTGTGTGTGCTTTGGTAACCTCTAGATTAGACTGATAGAATGTGTGTGTATGAGTGTGTGTGTGCTTTGGTAACCTCTAGATTAGACTGATAGAATGTGTGTATGAGTGTGTGTGTGCTTTGGTAACCTCTAGATTAGACTGATAGAATGTGTGTATGAGTGTGTGTGTGCTTTGGTAACCTCTAGATTAGACTGATAGAATGTGTGTATGAGTGTGTGTGTGCTTTGGTAACCTCTAGATTAGACTGATAGAATGTGTGTGTGAGTGTGTGTGTGCTTTGGTAACCTCTAGATTAGACTGATAGAATGTGTGTGTATGAGTGTGTGTGTGTTTTGGTAACCTCTAGATTAGACTGATAGAATGTGTGTATGAGTGTGTGTGTGCTTTGGTAACCTCTAGATTAGACTGATAGAATGTGTGTATGAGTGTGTGTGTGCTTTGGTAACCTCTAGATTAGACTGATAGAATGTGTGTGTGAGTGTGTGTGTGCTTTGGTAACCTCTAGATTAGACGATAGAATGTGTGTGTATGAGTGTGTGTGTGCTTTGGTAACCTCTAGATTAGACTGATAGAATTTGTGTGTATGAGTGTGTGTGTGTTTTGGTAACCTCTAGATTAGACTGATAGAATGTGTGTATGAGTGTGTGTGTGTTTTGGTAACCTCTAGATTAGACTGATAGAATGTGTGTATGAGTGTGTGTGTGCTTTGGTAACCTCTAGATTAGACTGATAGAATGTGTGTGTATGTGTGTGTGTGTGTGTGTGCTTTGGTAACCTCTAGATTAGACTGATAGAATGTGTGTATGAGTGTGTGTGTGTTTTGGTAACCTCTAGATTAGACTGATAGAATGTGTGTATGAGTGTGTGTGTGCTTTGGTAACCTCTAGATTAGACTGATAGAATGTGTGTATGAGTGTGTGTGTGCTTTGGTAACCTCTAGATTAGACCGATAGAATGTGTGTGTATGAGTGTGTGTGTGCTTTGGTAACCTCTAGATTAGACTGATAGAATGTGTGTGTATGAGTGTGTGTGTGCTTTGGTAACCTCTAGATTAGACTGATAGAATGTGTGTATGAGTGTGTGTGTGTTTTGGTAACCTCTAGATTAGACTGATAGAATGTGTGTGTATGAGTGTGTGTGTGTTTTGGTAACCTCTAGATTAGACTGATAGAATGTGTGTGTATGAGTGTGTGTGTGCTTTGGTAACCTCTAGATTAGACCGATAGAATGTGTGTGTATGAGTGTGTGTGTGTTTTGGTAACCTCTAGATTAGACTGATAGAATGTGTGTGTATGAGTGTGTGTGTGCTTTGGTAACCTCTAGATTAGACTGATAGAATGTGTGTATGAGTGTGTGTGTGCTTTGGTAACCTCTAGATTAGACTGATAGAATGTGTGTATGAGTGTGTGTGTGCTTTGGTAACCTCTAGATTAGACTGATAGAATGTGTGTATGAGTGTGTGTGTGTTTTGGTAACCTCTAGATTAGACTGATAGAATGTGTGTGTATGAGTGTGTGTGTGTTTTGGTAACCTCTAGATTAGACTGATAGAATGTGTGTATAAGTGTGTGTGTGCTTTGGTAACCTCTAGATTAGACCGATAGAATGATGCTAGATTTTAAACGAGCGTTAAATGTTACATCAAGAATGTTAAATTTCTTTTAGCGGCGCTAGGTTTGAAATCTAAACACATGATGTAACATTTTGTTTGTTTTAACATCTAACACGTTTGTGTACGTGTGTGTATCGGCCCCGATGGCTTTCCATATCTATACACACTGTTTATTTTGTGGGCATCACGGAGACACACACATTTTAATGGGAGCAGTGTTGTTGTATCTTTGGCGGCATCTAGTGACGAAATATCAGAATTACAGAAAAAAATAAAACATTAACAAGGTTTATTTATTTAATTTTTTTAAGTTCGACGGTTGGATTAAAACGTTTATTGGGCCACATGTGGCCCGCGGGCCGTAGTTTACCCATCCTTGGTCTAGAGGAGACACACATTTTAACGGGAGCAGTGTTGTTGTATCTTTGACTCCATCTAGTGACGAAATATCAGAATTACAGAAAAAATAAAACATTAACAAGGTTTATTTATGTAATTTTTTAAAGTTCGGCGGCCGGATTAAAACGTTTAATGGACCGCCTGTGGCCCGCGGGCCGTGTTTTTCCATCCCTGGTCTAGAAAACACTTTTCTAAAGATGGACCTCTGCTGGATGGAGGAGGGATGACACGGACCTGATGATGATGGCGGTTCCACTGGAACCAGTACCTCAAACAGACGCAGTATATTGGCCACCATGATGGACACGGAGCTGGCGGACGCCCCGATAACACCGACCACGCGTTCAGGCCGACGCAGCAGCGGCGGCTCGCCGTTGGAACACCGGATATCCGACGTGTCCTTCTGAATCAGCGCCTGGACGAAGGTCAGGGACTGCTCCAGAGCGTAGGTGTCTCTGGAACAGGTGTCCAGGATCCGGACGCCCAGCGTGATGTTCGGAAGCAGCTCGCCGTCCGCGTTGATCTGGTCCAACGCGTACAGCATGGCCTCCATGCGGTGGATCCCCTTTTCTTTCTTCAGCTCCCCGCAGTTAACGCCGTGAGGTCCCCGGGCGTGGATGGGGAACAGACCGCCCAGCGTGATGTCACCCGGGATCTTTATGGAGTGGGGGTGGAAATGCTGGTGGGAGGGGCTCACCGGGAGCACCTGGAGCGACAGGTAAACGCCGACCAGCAAGGGGAGGAGGAAGCGTGATGACATCATGATGCTCGGTTACCACGGGAACGCCATCTGAGGAGAAACAAAGCAGCTCATTGGCTCGTCGGTCTCCGTGGCAACGCAGACCGTAAACGTAAATAAAATCGATCTAAAAAAACGTCAATGATTAAAATCAATTGAAATATTTTAAGTTATTAAACTTTAACATAAAAAATAATGATTTTTGTTTGTTTTAACTAAAAAAAAAAAAGAAAAAAGAAATTTGAACTTGTTTTAAAACTTAAAAAAATGTTGAAGAAAATTTAGATTAAAAATAATTTTTTATTTAATTTTATTTACAAAAAAATAATTATTTTTTTAAAAATACAAAATTTAGTTTTTTTGTATTTTTTAAATGTCAGTAAAAAAAACAAAAACGAAAACAGTTTTATTTAAAAAGACTTAATTTTTTTTTCATAAAATTTAATTTAATGTAAAATTGAATAATTTTTAGAGTAAAATAACTTTAATTAAAGATTTGTGTTTTTGTTTGTTTTATATAGAAATTCAAGCTTTTTTTAAAAAAAAAACAGATAAAAAATTAAGACTCAAGATTTTTTATTTTTATCGTTTTTACAGTAAAATTTAAAGAAACTTCAGACTAAAAAACATTTTTATAAAAACAAGACGTAGAAATAAAAAAAATTGAATAAATTATAATAATTATATTAATTTATTTTAAAAATGAATAAAAATATTTCAGTTTTTCAAAATAAAAACTCACTGTATAAAAGATCCTTCTGGATCCGGTCTGGTCCCCCTGGTCCTGGTCCGTCCTGGTCCTCTCTGGTTCTGGTCCTCTCTGGTTCTGGTCCGTTCTGGTCTGACCTGGTCCACCTGATCCTGGTTCTAATGGGCGTGTCTCTCTGATCCATCACCTTAATGACGTCACTTTAAACTCCAGGTGAGTTTTTATAATACAGCAGCGCCTCCTGCTGCTCACACTCTGGAACTGTGTGTGTATGTGTGTGTGTGACAGTGTGTGTGTGTGTATGTGTGTGTGTGTGTTTGAACCAACGCAGGCAAGAAAGAGCTGTATTAGAATCAGAAAGACTTTTATTTTGAAGGTCAGTGATTCAGAGACTAAGAACTTCTTGAATGTGTAAATAATAATAATAAACATAATAATAAAAAAATAAAAATATGAGACTTTGATTAAATGTGGGGCGAACCATGAACTTTGACACGGGGGGTTCAGGGCGGTCTGGACGCCCGTCCTGATTACCTGACGTCTCCACCTGTGTCTCGTCTTCCCCCCTCATTATTTAACCCCTCCCTGGCGTCCCATCATCCTGTCAGTTCATCTATAGAGGACGGACGAAGTGAGTTTTTAATTAAATTTTTAAAACAAATTTATTATTAAAAAACTTTCACAAATTTTTATGGATTTTTTAATTTCACAAATTTTCACAAAAAAAATAAAATCTCGGTTTCCATGGAAACGGTTGCTCAGCGTCTGCTTTCCTCTGATTGGTCGGCGTCTCTGAACCCCTCTGATGTCACCTGGAATTCAACTGTGGAGTTAAAGATGGCCGCCATCCTTCGGCCTCCCGTCCAGTGGAGGCGGAGCCTCATGTTGGGGGCGTGGCCCCACTTATCTCCCAGAGCGGGAACCAGACGCCATTGTCCCCGACGCCGGCCGGTCGTCATGTGGTTGACGATCACCACGGCGACGTCGTGCCCGGAGGCGATGGCGTTCAGCTGCTGGCCGACGCGGCGCAGGAGGCGTTTCCGTAACGACGGCTCGTTAATTTGACGGAAAGGAAGCGCCAGGCTGTCGATGACGAGGAGGCGGAGCTTCGGACGCGAACGCAGGAAGTCGACGAGGAGGTGGAGCTCGCCCAGGAACTCCACGTAGTCGTGGCAACGGACCTGAAACACACACACACATTAATACACACACACACAGACACGCACACACACACTCCTATACACTCTCACACACACACACTCCTATACACACACACACACTCCTATACACACAAACACACTCTTATACACACACACACACACACACACTCATACACACACTCCTATACACTCTCACTCTCACACACACACACTCCTATACACACACACACACACACACCTATACACACAGACACACTCCTGTACACACAAACACACTCTTATACACACACACACACACACACACACACACACCTATACACACAGACACACTCCTGTACACACACACACTCCCATACACACACACTCCCATACACACACACACACACACACACACACACACACACACACACTCCTATACACACACACACTCCTATACACTCTCACTCTCACACACACACACTCCTATACACACACACACACACACACACACACCTATACACACAGACACACTCCTGTACACACACACACTCCCATACACACACACACTCATACACACACTCCTATACACACACACACTCCTATACACACACACACTGCTATACACACATACACACACACACCTATACACACAGACACACTCCTGTACACACACACACTCCCATACACACACACTCCCATACACACACACACACACACACACACACTCCTATACACACACACACTCCTATACACACACACACACTCATACACACACTCCTATACACTCTCACTCACACACACACACACACACTCATACACACACTCCCATACACACACACTCCCATACACACACACTCCCATACACACACACTCCCATACACACACACACACACACACACTCCTATACACACACACACTCCGATACACACACACACTGCTATACACACATACACACACACACCTATTTACACACACACACACACACACACACATTAATACACTAACAAACACACTCACACTCTCACACACCTATACACACACCCACACTCACACACCTATTTACACACACACACTCCTATACACACACACACACACACACACACACACACACACACACACACACACACACACACTCATACACACCTATACACACACACACACACACACTCAGTTTTACCAGGTGGATGTTGGACAAGATGGATTCCACTGTGAAGGTCGTCATGGCGATGTGCTGCTCCTCGTCTTCAGCCAATAGAGAGCAGTGTCGTACGACGGCGGCGGCGACGCCCTCCAGACGCACGCGCATGACTCCGCCCTCCGTATCCATGACGACCGCTTCTCCCTCCACGCCGCCGAAGCACAGAGGGATCTGAACGTTGACGGCGAGCTGCAGACTGACAGCTAATCGTTACGCACCGCCGCCGGGCACCAGGCTGTACTGAGGCTTATCGCCCCTCCCTACCCCGTCCCAGAGGCGTGCCCGCTCTCTACCCCGTCCCAGAGGCGTGTTCCCCCCGCCTCCTCTCTCGCCCTGCCACGTCCCATCTCTCCCCCCGTGCCTGATGTTGCGCTCAAAAAGGACTACGTGGTCAAAGTGGTGTCAGAGCGTGACGCCAGGACGCCAAGCTGAGGACGCACACCTAGATGCAGAAGAGACCCCCGCAGCACCAGGGACCAGGGGCATGGGAGTCCTCACCAGCACCAGGGACCAGGGGCATGGGAGTCCTCACCAGCACCAGGGACCAGGGGCATGGGAGTCCTCACCAGCACCAGGGACCAGGGGCATGGGAGTCCTCACCAGCACCAGGGACCAGGGGCATGGGAGTCCTCACCAGCACCAGGGACCAGGGGCATGGGAGTCCTCACCAGCACCAGGGACCAGGGGCATGGGAGTCCTCACCAGCACCAGGGCTTGGTTGTTCCTGTTTAAATGTAACTGTTACCATGACAACAACGATTGTTGTGTTATGGATGCTGACCGTTGACAGCGGTTGTTTGTTTGTTTTGAAGAACAACAATAGCTAGCCGTTGCTAACTGTTAGTAGTTTGTTTGTTTTTAAAATGTTGAACTAGGATTCCACCTTTTTCTCGCCCGGAAAAGGGTGGAATGCCCCCTGCGGGTCAGGAGCTCAGGGTGAGGAGCTCTGCCATCCGGGAGGAGCTCGGTGTCGAGACGCTCCTCCTCCAGGTCGAGAGGAGCCAGATGGGGTGGATCGGGTATCTGGTCAGGATGCCACCCGAGCGCCTCACGGGTGAGGTGTTTTGGGCACGTCCCACCGGGAGGAGACCAAGGGGCAGACCCCGGACCCGCTGGAGAGACTATGTCTCACAGCTGGCCGGGGAACGACTTGGGATCCTTCCAGGTGAGCTGGAGGATGCAGCCGGGGAGAGAGAGGCTAGGGCTGCATGTTTGAGGCTGTTGCCCCCGACGACCCGACCCCGGAACAAGCGGAACTAGGATGAGTGTGGCATGATGCCCTTGAAGAACTGTCTTGGATTAAATTCATGTTTTGACTCTGAGTGTGGTCGAAACAGAACCTGCTCGCCCACCGCTAACAGTAACCCTACATCTCTGATGCCAGGGACTCCCGTGCTATGGGGCAGACGTGCCCACCGTACCCCATAGCGGCAGGCAGGCGGCCATCTTGGTCATGAGACCCAGAGACAATCACTACGACCCAAAACACGACCTGGTAATTGGCCACAAGGAGACCACGCCCCACCGTGGTGGAGGCGATGGGGGCGACTCCTCACCCCCTCACATGAAGTCCTGCCAACTCCCCGCTGCCATTCCCTCCCATGCCGCTCTTCAAAAACCCCGCTAGAGACGCCAGGCGGTGGGAGGGGGGGGTCGTGAGGGACCGCCCCCTGGATGATTTCAGATGGTTTTATTTTGTAGTCGTATTTTAGCGCCCTCCCCCCTCACCCCCCTCCTGGTGGCATTACCACCCCTCGCCCTGCGGCGTCCTAGCCTCAAGCCCCGATCCCCCCCCCCCCTCCTCCTCACCACAGCTGCGTCTTTCCGATCCCCGGAACGCCGTGGACTTCCAGAGTCTTCCCGACAGGAAGCCCGCCGCCGCCGAGCACGTCGTCGAGCTGCGACGAGAAGGTGATGATGCTGCGAAGCTCCTCCTCCTTTATGACCAGCTCTAAACCCGTCATCGAAACTCCGCCCACGCTATGAACGGCCCGCTGCACCGCCAGCGCCTCCTGCTGCGACAAGCCTGGAACTACAAGAAAAAATAAAAGACCTGTTTAAAAAAATAAATGAAATCACTTCCTGATTTAAGAAAAAACTCAGTGTGTTTAAAGTTTTGACGAATTTTGCAAAATTATGCGACTTTTTTTACATAAATTGCGAAAAAATTACATTTTTTTCCGTCACACATTGAATAAACACAATTTTTTAAAAATGTTTTTTGACCATAAAAAAAGTGTCTTTTTTGCAGTTTTTAGTAAAAAAAAAGTTGCAAAAATGTCGTGAAAATTTGAGTGCGTGTGTAAACATAGAGCACGCGCGTGCGTGTGTAAACATAGAGCACGCGCGTGCGTGTGATCCATACCTCTCTGAATTTCATCCAAACTGAGTTTTTTTAAATCTGAAGTAAATTTAAAACCAGCGCGAAAAAGTTTCTTTTTAACTGAAGGCGGAAGAAAAAGCGAAAAAACGGAGCGAAGCATGATCTCACGCGCACGCGCACAAAAAGATACACGCGCACACACTGCAGCTAAACATGCATCAACATGTTTATTAAAAAACACGCTTCAGCTTAAAATAAACACTGTTTACTTCCTGTTTAGTAAAACATGCTGAAAGTTAATCTGCGGCTGCGCAGACTCACGATTTATTTATGACTTAAACCTTTTTAAATTAATTCATTAATTTAATTTATTTCAAAATGGAATCAATTAAATCTATTTAAGTAAAAAAAAAAAAATACAAGTGTTTGAAAAAAACCCTCCAAATTTTACTTCCGTTTTTGTTTTTCAGAATAAAAGTTTTTTTCCCAAAATAAATTGGTGAGTTTAGTTTAAAATCATTTTTTAAACAAAATTAATCAATGTTTTTTTTTTCCAAAAATAAATTCAATATTTTTAATAATTCAATATATTTTTTAGTTGTAATAAAATTTTAATATTTAGAATATTTAAATTTGATGTAATTACTGTCATGTTTTTGTTTAAACTTTTAACTTAATGAATTTTTATTTGATGAAATTGCAGAAAATTATATCATTTTCACAGAAAAAAACCCATTGTTCAATAAAATGAAGTCATTTTTTTCATCTTAAAGTTTAAAAATAAAATAAACTTTTTTTAAAAAATTAAAAGAATAAAATTTTCTTCTCGTTATTTTTTACATATTTTTTTCTGTTTTAAAAAAAAACTCAGTTTCTTTAATAAATTTTCAGAAATATTTGTTTTTCATTTTATTTTTAAAATAAAACCGGAAATGAATGGTCGCAGACCACTGACGTCATTAACAGGCGACCATCTCCACGCGAGTTTCGGTGAGTTTGTGATTTTTTATTCATTTTGATCATATAATTCATGACGTCAGTGTGTAAGTGTGTGTGTGTGTGTGTGTGTGTGTGTGTGTGTGTGTGTGTGTGTGTAGGTATAAGAGTGTGTGTTTGTATGTACATGAGTGTCTGTGTGTGTATGTGCGTGTATATTAGTGTGTGTTTGTATGTACATGAGTGTGTTTGTGTGTGTGTGTGTGTGTGTGTGTATGAGTGAGTGTTTGTGTGTTTTTATGTAAATGAGTGTGTGTGTATGTGTGTATGCATGTGTGTTTATTAGTGTGTGTTTGTATGTACATGAGTGTGTTTGTGTGTGTGTGTGTATGAGTGAGTGTTTGTGTGTTTGTATGTAAATGAGTGTGTGTGTGTATACATGTGTGTATATTAGTGTGTGTTTGTATGTACATGAGTGTGTTTGTGTGTGTGTATGAGTGAGTGTTTGTATGTAAATGAGTGTGTGTGTGTGTGTGTGTGTGTGTATGCATGTGTGTATATTAGTGTGTGTTTGTGTGTGTGTGTGTGTGTGTATGTGTGTATGCATGTGTGTATATTAGTGTGTGTGTGTGTGTGTGTGTGTGTGTGTGTGTGTGTGTGTGTGTGTGTGTGTGTGTGTACAGTCCAGATGTAAAGTTTGCCCCTCCCATCTTGTCCTTTTTTATTTTTTATTTTTCTCTGAATCTTATAAATTCAAACTAAAAACATTCCAACTATAAATAAACAGCACGTTTATTAAATAAACAACATGTTTATAAATAAACATCATGTTTAATTATAGAACACAACCAAGATGTCTGCCGTCAGACTGACGCAGCAGAGAGAGGGTCTGAATGTTCACGAAATATCAAGTCAAAGTCACTGAGTGTAAAACACTGACTTCATCCTCTTAACCGGGGTGAGGTCACCTCAGACAGGTAACCCGGGCTTCTCTCACCCGGCTGCACCCCCCTTCTCACCCAGGAGGATCCTGAGGTGTTCCCTGTCCA
>CACRXE010000017.1:240000-242500 GCA_902685375.1 Neostethus bicornis
CTACCCTCACCATGGTAACCAGGATCTACGTTCCTACCCTCACCATGGTAACAGGATCTACGTTCCTACCCTCACCATGGTAACAGGATCTACGTTCCTACCCTCACCATGGTAACCAGGATCTACGTTCCTACCCTCACCATGGTAACCAGGATGTACGTTCCTACCCTCACCATGGTAACCAGGATCTACGTTTCTACCCTCACCATGGTAACAGGATCTACGTTCCTACCCTCACCATGGTAACAGGATCTACGTTCCTACCCTCACCATGGTAACAGGATCTACGTTCCTACCCTTACCATGGTAACCAGGATCTACGTTCCTACCCTCACAATGGTAACCAGGATCTATGTTCCTACCCTCACCATGGTAACCAGGATCTACGTTCCTACCCTCACCATGGTAACCAGGATCTACGTTCCTACCCTCACCATGGTAACCAGGATCTACGTTCCTACCCTCACCATGGTAACCAGGATCTACGTTCCTACCCTCACCATGGTAACCAGGGTCTACGTTCCTACCCTCACCATGGTAACCAGGATCTACGTTCCTACCCTCACCGTGGTAAACAGGACCTACGTTCCTACCTTCACCGTGGTAACCAGGATCTACGTTCCTACCTTCACCATGGTAACCAGGATCTACGTTCTTACCCTCACCATGGTAACCAGGATCTACGTTCCTACCCTCACCATGGTAACCAGGATCTACGTTCCTACCCTCACCATGGTAACCAGGATCTACGTTCCTACCCTCACCATGGTAACCAGGATCTACGTTCCTACCCTCACCATGGGAACCAGGATCTACGTTCCTACCCTCACCATGGTAACCAGGATCTACGTTCCTACCCTCACCATGGGAACCAGGATCTACGTTCCTACCCTTACCATGGTAACCAGGATCTACGTTCCTACGCTTACCATGGTAACCAGGATCTACGTTCCTACCCTCACCATGGTAACCAGGATCTATGTTCCTACCCTCACCATGGTAACCAGGATCTACGTTCCTACCCTCACCATGGTAACCAGGATCTACGTTCCTACCCTTACCATGGTAACCAGGATCTACGTTCCTACCCTCACCATGGTAACCAGGATCTACGTTCCTACCCTCACCATGGTAACCAGGATCTACGTTCCTACCCTCACCATGGTAACCAGGATCTACGTTCCTATCCTCACCATGGTAACCAGGATCTACATTCCTACCCTCACCATGGTAACCAGGATCTACGTTCCTACCCTCACCATGGTAACCAGGATCTACGTTCCTACCCTCACCATGGTAACCAGGATCTACGTTCCTACCCTCACCATGGTAACCAGGATCTACGTTCCTACCCTCACCATGGTAACCAGGATCTACAGTGGTGGTCAAAAGTTTACATCCACTTGTAAAGAACATAATGTCATGGCTGTCTTGAGTTTCCAGTTATTTCAACAACTCTGATTTTTCTCTGATATAGTGATTGGAACAGATCCTTCTTTGTCACAAAAAACATTCATGAAGTTTGATTCTTTTATGACTTTATTATGGGTAAACTGAAAATGTGACGAAATCAGCTGGGTCAAAAATATACATACAGCAATGCTAATATTTGGTTACATGTCCTTTGGCCATTTTTACTTCAATTAGGCGCTTTTGGTAGCCATCCACAAGCTTCTGGCAAGTTTCTGGTTGAATCTTTGACCACTCCTCTTGACAGAATTGGTGCAGTTCAGTTAAATTTGTTGGCTTTCTGACATGGACTTGTTTCTTCAGCATTATCCACATGTTCTCAATGGGATTTAAGTCAGGACATTGGGAAGGCCATTCTAAAACCTTAATTCTAGCCTGATTTAGCCATTCCATTACCACTTTTGATGTGTGTTTGGGGTCATTGTCCTGTTGGAACACCCAACTGCGCCCAAGACCCAACCTTCGGGCTGATGACTTCAGGTTTTCTTGAAGAATTTGAAGGTAATCCTCCTTCTTCATTGTCCCATTGACTCTCTGTAAAGCACCAGTTCCATTGGCAGCAAAACAGGCCCACAGCATAATACTACCACCACCGTGCTTGATGGTAGGCATGGTGTTCTTGGGGTTAAAGGCCTCACCTTTTCTCCTCCAAACTTATTGCTGGGCATTGTGGCCAAACAGCTCAATTTTTGTTTCATCTGACCACAGAACTTTGTCCATGTGATCAGCAGCAAACTTTAGTCGAGCCTTAAGGTGCCGCTTTTGGAGCAAGGGCTTCCTTCTTGCACGGCAACCTCTCAGTCCATGGCGATGCAAAACACGCTTTACTGTGGACACTGACACCTGTGTTCCAGCAGCTTCTAATTCTTGGCAGATCTGCTTTTTGGTGCTCCTGGGTTGACTCTTCACCCTCCTGACCAGTTTTCTCTCAGCAGCAGGTGACAGCTTGCGTTTTCTTCCTGATCGTGGCAGTGACAAAACAGTGCCATGCACTTTATACTTACAAACAATTGTTTGCACTGTTGCTCTT
>CACRXE010000017.1:255000-265000 GCA_902685375.1 Neostethus bicornis
CACACAGACACTTACACTCACACACACACATACATACACACACACACACTCACATATATACACACATTCACACACACACTTACACACACACTCACACACACATACATACACACACACACTCACATATATACACACATTCACACACGCACTTACACACACTTACACACACACAATCTCGCACACACACTCACACACACACTCACAAACACATACAGACACACGCACACACACTCACATTCACACACACATGCACACAAATACTCACACACACATACACTCACACACACATACACTCACACACACATACACTCACACACAAATACACTCACACACACATACACTCACACACACATACACTCACACACACATACACTCACACACACATACACTCACACACAAATACACTCACACACACATACACTCACACACACATACACTCACACACACATACACTCACACACACATACACTCACACACACATTCACACACACTCATTCCAGGTGTTATTTTCTATGTAAATAAGAATCTGGAGATGATTCGTATTGATTATTGATCCACTGTATTTATTTATTTTTTTAGGGGCGTCGGCTGTATTTATTACGAGATGATCACCGGCCGCCCGCTGTTTCCTGGATCCACCGTGGAGGAGGAGCTACACTTCATCTTTAAACTGCTCGGTAACGATCCGATCGTTCTGATTGGCTCCTGAAAGCCTGCTGGGTGATAACCACAGGTGTGGTTTAACAAGCCGTTAAAGATAGTTAAAGAGTATGTGTGTGTGACAGGAGTGAGGAGAGAGAAAAAGGGGAAGAGTTTAAGTATCAACAGTCCAGAGCAATGGAGAGTGTGGAAAAGAGGTGAAGAAGCGTGTGCAGGAAGGCTGGAATGGGTGGAGGAAAGTATCAGGTGTGATGTGTGACCGTGCTGAGAGCGGCCATGCTGATTGGTCTAGAGACAGTGTGGTGAGAGCGGCCATGCTGATTGGTCTAGAGACAGTGTGGTGAGAGCGGCCATGCTGATTGGTCTAGAGACAGTGTGGTGAGAGCGGCCATGCTGATTGGTCTAGAGACAGTGTGGTGAGAGCGGCCATGCTGATTGGTCTAGAGACAGTGTGGTGAGAGCGGCCATGCTGATTGGTCTAGAGACAGTGTGGTGAGAGCGGCCATGCTGATTGGTCTAGAGACAGTGTGGTGAGAGCGCCCATGCTGATTGGTCTAGAGACAGTGTGGTGAGAGTGGCCATGCTGATTGGTCTAGAGACAGTGTGGTGAGAGCGGCCATGCTGATTGGTCTAGAGACAGTGTGGTGAGAGTGGCCATGCTGATTGGTCTAGAGCAGCGGTCGGCAACCCGCGGCTCCGGAGCCTCATGCGGCTCTTTCATCCTTATAATGCGGCTCTGATTGGCTTGGGAAAATAAATTACTAAAAAAAATTTTTTTGTATTTAATTGAAGTGTGTTTTATTTGTGTTAGTTTTTATATTATTTTAGTTCTAAATTTGAAGATTATTGTGATCTTGAAATATCACAAAGTATGCTCCGCTGCATACTTTGAAAGCCCAAGGCGATATAAGGATGACGGCTCACGGATTTTTCCTTTTGTTTGCTGCATGCACAATTTAAATTCAGCTTTTTAATTTATTCAAAAGAGACATTCAGACATTATTATTTTTTCAAGAATTCAAAATGTGTTCATTACATCGGTAAAATTTAATTTTCTCCGTAGCACTTCATAAGACATAACCACACTATAGTTGTTTATACAAAGTGTAAAGGTAAGAAAAAGCAATATATACAGTGTTATCTTCATTTTAGATAAATGGATATAAGGATGACGCCTCATGGCATTTTTCTGCTTTCGTTTGCTACATGGACAATTTAAATTCAGCTTTTTAATTTATTTGAAAGAGACATTCATTGTTATTATTTTTCAAGAATTCAAAATGTTCAAAATATGTTCATTAAATGAATAAAATGTAATTTTCTCTGTAGCACGTGGATTTCATAAGAAACATGCTGCGGTAAAGTAGTAGAAGTTTTTTTTTTTTTCATTTTAGATGTGCGGCTCCCAGTGTTTTCTTTTCCGTGGAAACCGGGTTCAAATGGCTCTTTCGGTGTCAAAGGTTGCCTACCGCTGGTCTAGAGACAGTGTGGTGAGAGCGGCCATGCTGATTGGTCTAGAGACAGTGTGGTGAGAGCGGCCATGCTGATTGGTCTAGAGACAGTGTGGTGAGAGCGGCCATGCTGATTGGTCTAGAGACAGTGTGGTGAGAGCGGCCATGCTGATTGGTCCAGAGACAGTGTGGTGAGAGCGGCCATGCTGATTGGTCTAGAGACAGTGTGGTGAGAGCGGCCATGCTGATTGGTCCAGAGACAGTGTGGTGAGAGCGGCCATGCTGATTGGTCTAGAGACAGTGTGGTGAGAGCGGCCGTGCTGATTGGTCTAGAGACAGTGTGGTGAGAGCGGCCATGCTGATTGGTCTAGAGACAGTGTGGTGAGAGCGGCCATGCTGATTGGTCTAGAGACAGTGTGGTGAGAGCGGCTATGCTGATTGGTCTAGAGACAGTGTGGTGAGAGCGGCCATGCTGATTGGTCTAGAGACAGTGTGGTGAGAGCGGCCATGCTGATTGGTCTAGAGACAGTGTGGTGAGAGCGGCCATGCTGATTGGTCTAGAGACAGTGTGGTGAGAGCGGCCATGCTGATTGGTCTAGAGACAGTGTGGTGAGAGCGGCCATGCTGATTGGTCTAGAGACAGTGTGGTGAGAGCGGCCATGCTGATTGGTCTAGAGACAGTGTGGTGAGAGCGGCCATGCTGATTGGTCTAGAGACAGTGTGGTGAGAGCGGCCATGCTGATTGGTCTAGAGACAGTGTGGTGAGAGCGGCCATGCTGATTGGTCTAGAGACAGTGTGGTGAGAGCGGCCATGCTGATTGGTCTAGAGACAGTGTGGTGAGAGCGGCCATGCTGATTGGTCTAGAGACAGTGTGGTGAGAGCGGCCATGCTGATTGGTCTAGAGACAGGAAACAGAGATGTTTGTATCAGAGATGAAGATGCTGAGGATCTCTCTGGGAGTGACCAGGATGGACAGGATCAGAGGAACAGCACATGTTAGAGGTTTTAAAGTCAGAGAGGTCAGACTGAGATGGTTTGGACATGTGCAGAGGAGAGAGAGAGAGTACATCAGAAGAAGGATGCTGGGTTTGGAACCACCAGGAAAGAGGACTAGAGGAAGACCAAAGAGGAGGTTCATGGATACAGTGAAGGAAGACATGAAGATAGTTGGTGTGACACACACACACACACACACACACACACCGGCCATCCTGACTGACCTCGGCTCGTTCTCCTGCAGGAACTCCGACTGATGAAAACTGGCCTGGAATCAGTTCAAACAAAGAGTTTCTGGCTTTTAACTTTCCAGAGTACAGAGTGGAAGAACTGGGAACACACACACCGAGGTACACACATACACACACACACACACACACACACACACACCCAGGTACACACACACACACACACACACACACACAGAGGTACACACACACACACACACACACACACACACACACACCCAGGTACACACACACACACACACACACACACAGAGGTACACACACACACACCCAGGTACACACACACACACACACACACACAGAGGTACACACACATACACACCCAGGTACACACACACACACACACACCCAGGTACACACACACACACACACACACAGAGGTACACACACACACACACACACACACACCCAGGTACACACACACACACACACACACACACACACACACACACACACAGAGGTACACACACACACACACACCCAGGTACACACACACACCCATGTGTGTATACACACACACACACCCAGGTACACATATACACACACACACACACACACACACAGGTGTGTAGACACACACACACACACCCAGGTACACATATACACACACACCTACACACACACACACACACACACACAAACATTGTATTCATGTTTTTAATTTTTATTTGTTTTTAATGTTTTTAATCTTTGTTTTTATTTATTTATAATGTTTAATTTGTTTTTATTTATTTATAATGTTTCATTTGTTTTTATTTATTTATAATGTTTAATTTGTTTTTATTTATTTATAATGTTTCATTTGTTTTTATTTATTTATAATGTTTCATTTGTTTTTATTTATTTATAATGTTTCATTTGTTTTTATTTACTTCCAGATTAAACAGTAACGGAGTCAAGCTGCTTTCAGAGTTCCTACAGGTCAGTGAACGCCTCACAAAAAAAATATTTAATTTAAACGTCTTTAAAACGTCGTCAGGACGTCGTGATTCACGATCGAAACGTTTCCACTTCCACCTGATGGAAGGGACCTGAGAACTGGGCAAGGGTTACCCTGGTAACCCTGAGATCTACTGGTCCACTCACACACACACACACACACACACACACACACAGGGTTACCCTGGTAACCCTGAGATCTACCATGCCACACACACACACACACACACACACACACACACACACACACAAGGTTACCCTGGTAACCCTGAGATCTACCATGCCACACACACACACACACACACACACACACACACACACACACAAGGTTACCCTGGTAACCCTGAGATCTACCAGTCCACCCACACACACACACACACACACACACACACACACACACACACACACACACACAGGGTTACCCTGGTAACCCTGAGATCTACTGGTCCACACACACACACACACACACACACACACACACACACACACACACACACACACACACAAGGTTACCCTGGTAACCCTGAGATCTACTGGTCCACTCACACACACACACACACACACACACAAGGTTACCCTGGTAACCCTGAGATCTACTGGTCCACTCACACACACACACACACACACACACACACACACACACACACACACACACACACACAGGGTTACCCTGGTAACCCTGAGATCTACCAGTCCACACACACACACACACACACACACACACACACACACACACAAGGTTACCCTGGTAACCCTGAGATCTACTGGTCCACACACACACACACACACACACACACACACACAGGGTTACCCTAACCCTGGTTAGCTCGTATTGGAGACTGGTAGATCTCAGTGGGGGCGTTGGCATCCTGAATGCCCTGAAGAAACGTAAACATTTAAAAACACTGTGTTTATTTTTCATCATTTTTAAGTAAAATTAAACAAAATAAAACGTGTTTCAGTTCGAAGGAAAAAAGAGGATTTCTGCCGCTGACGCCATGAAACACCCATACTTCAGTCTCCTTGGAAATGGAGTCACATCACTTCCTGACGGTAGGTTTTAATTCAGCCAATCACACGACACGCAGCCCCGCCCCCTCTGTGATGTCACTGACCGGCTTTAACCTTTCAGTCACGTCCATCTTCAGTTTGCCCGAGATTTCTCTGGAAAAGGAGAGGACGCGGGTTTCAGCGCCAGTGGATGCAGGTAAGCCAGGTGCACCATGGGAGTTTAGAGTATCCTGGTAGTGAAGGGTAATCCTAGACAGTCAGTACCCGCTGTACGTTAACCCTCTTCCGGAAAACAAACGTTACATGTAAACGCAAGCAGTTTGATTTCGTTTTGTCTTCAAAACCGTTGATCTCTAACGGGGTCGCAGTGCGTGTTGGACCCTCTGGCGAGAGGCAGGGCACACCCCGAACAGGTCACCAGTCTGTTACAGTGCCACACACATCCACACACTCATTCCTAGGTGGTACGACAGGTGTTCAGAAGGCGGCATCCAAACGTAAACACGGTTTTCTGGGTTCGTTCAGTTGGGCGGCATACGACTCAAAAAAACATCATTCCTCTGTTGAAGTTGTTTTTGCCGCCACCTGGTGGAGAGCGCCAGGTAGAGGTGGAGAGGGCACCCTAATGATCGTAAAAGGAGAGAGGGTCTCACCTGTATGGTCGTTATGGAGCAGGGCAGGATCCAAGATGGCAGGATGACGGGTAAACAGACGGATGGCCGTTACGAAGCGGGCGAGGATCAAAGATGGCCGCTACGGAGTGGGGGGGCGGGATCAAAGATGGGCGTTATCGAGCGGGCCAGGATCCAAGATGGCCGTTACGGAGCGGGCGAGGATCAAAGATGGCCGCTACGGAGCGGGGCAGGATCCAAGATGGCTGTTACGGAGCGGGCGAGGATCAAAGATGGCCGCTACGGAGTGGGGGGGCGGGATCAAAGATGGGCGTTATCGAGCGGGCCAGGATCCAAGATGGCCGCTATAGAGCAGAGCCAGGATCAAAGATAGTAGCATGACGGGTAAACAGACGGATGGTCGTTAGGGACGGGCGAGGATCCAAGATGGCCGCTACGGAGTGGGGTGGGATCAAAGATGGCCGTCTTTGATCCCCTGAGATGGCTAGTCAACCTAACATGCCACCCACACGTACACGTGGTAGAACATACAAACTCCACACAGAAAGAACAGTGTGCCAAGCCTCCACCCCGCTCTGGGATTCAAACCCACGACCTTCCTGCTGTGAGGCCAAAAGGTCTGAGCGTGTGCAGAAGACCTGCACTTCCTGTTTACATCAGAAAGTGGGCATGGCAGAGAATAAAAGAACAGATGGTCGTTGGCATCTGCACCCCGGACGCTCGCCAACGCTTCCAACATGGCGTTTCTGACTTTTTCTTTTCTGTTTACAGAGAACGACCTGTCGAGGGGGCGGAGCCTGCTCTTATGACCTCATCACCACCTGTTAATAAACAAATGGGTTTACGCTGCTGCAATAATTCCTGACCAATCAGAGAGCAGCCACGAACGCAGTCTTCCTGTTTCCATACGCCGCTGTGGAAACCGTGACTTCCAGACCTTAACGGTCGTTTTTTACTGGGGTTTTTTTTTTTGGGCGAGCGAGAAGGAGACGCCCGCCTGGTGAAGCAGGTGTGTGTGTGTGTGTGTGTGTGTGTGTGTGTCTGCAGCTGTTACCGGGTTGTAGACCCCGTTACCGTGGTGAGCACTTCCTGGTACGGGAGTGACATCACTCGCTGTTTTACTGAAGACACGCCCTCCAGGAAGTTCCATCTCACAGGTGTGTGTGTAAGTATGTGTGTGTGTATATGAGTGTGTGTGTGTGAGAGAGTGTGTGTGTATGTGAGTGTGTGTGTGTGAGAGAGTGTGTGTGTATGTGAGTGTGTGTGTGTGAATGGTGTCTGTGTGTGTGTTTTTGTGTATGTGTGTGTGGGAGAGAGAGAGAGTGTGTGTGTATATGAGTGTGTGTGTGTATGAGTGTGTGTGTATGTATGAGAGTGTGAATGGGTGTGTGTGTAAGAGTGTGTGTGCGCGTGTGTATGAGTCTGTGTGTATGTGAGTGTGTGTTTGTGTGTGTGTGTGTAAAATAAAACAACTGGGCGGCACGGTGGCGCAGCGGGTAGCCCAGTGGCCTCACAGCAAGAAGGTCAGGGGTTTGAGTCCTGGGTTTAGACAAGGCCTGTAACGCTGGGCTTCCTCTGTGGAGTTTGCATGTTCTACTCATGTATGTGTGGATCTGGCAGAAGGTGACTTGATCAGAGTCACCTTGGCGCAAGGGTCCGGGCGTGGCATGAGGGTCCAGGCGAGGGCATCGAACCACCGACCCTCTGGTAGGACGGTCGCCGGACACACTGACCCGAACCAGAAAGTTCAGAGAACCAATCAGAGGCCTCGCTCGCCCAGAAAAATACAGAGGGATTATTTATTATTATAATCAATAAAAAAACTTCTTCCATTTTAAAGATAACTTAATCTCAGCAATACGAGGAGGCGGAGCCTCTTCAGGGTGAAGGGGCGGAGCCTGGCAGAATGTGAAAATAAAATATTTACAGACCTTTTTTTATTTTTTTAAATGTTGTTTGTTTTTTTTTTTTGCATGAAAATTTAATGTGAAAAAAAGAAGGCGGGGTTTAAAATAAAGTGGGAGGAGTTTGTGGAATTTAGCAGATTGCTAACGTGCTAAAAGTTTTAGCCAATATGGCCGACTATCGTGCTGTTCCAACATGGCCGACTGTTGCAACATGGCCGCCCGAAATGCATGCTGGGAATTTATTTAAATGTTTACATTTATTCTGCTTAAAAATAATAAAATTATTTATTATCTTTAAAGAAAAATGGTGACTTTTTTATACACACTTTATACACACAAACACACATACAGACACGCTCTCACACACATATACACACTCATACATGTCATTTGCCCCGCCTCCATCACCACTTCTGTCTCTAAGCCCCGCCCCCTGCTCTTCCTGGATATCTAAAATGTGTTTTAAAGTAATTTAATTTTAATATTTTTTATATTTGGTGTGTTTTTGTTTATTTTTTTAGTAATTTTTTTGTTTTGTTCTGTGTTTTTTATTATTTCGTTTTATTCTTTTTATTTTATTCATTTTTTTCTCCATAAAGGGACTTTAATCTATTTTAAAATCAGTTATAAATAAAATTATTATTAGTAATAACGTCGGCTCTCGCTAGGGGGCGACAATGATCCTCCATTCCTGAGGCAGTTGAACCGGAAGTAGAAGAAAAAAACAGAAGCATAAGAAAAGCAAGATGGCGGCAAGCATGAAAGGAGCGATGGTTTGTTTCTATTTAAAATCTTTTATGATTTTAATGTTTAAATGAAGATTTTTGTTTATTTTAAAGTTATTATAATTAAAAAAAATTAAAACGCTTTAAAAACATGTTCATATATTATTTTATCTTTACGGCATGTCTTTTATTTAATTTTTTTTTTTTTTTTTTTTATTTTGTTATATTTCAAGGATTTCTTTTTATTTAATTTTTTATGTTCATTTTTTAAAATATTTTTGAAGTTTTATTAATTTTAATGTTTTTATTCGATAATAATAATAATAATAATAATAATAATAATGAGGTAAAAGAGGAGGGACCGGGTGAGGAAAAAAATTTACGTTAAAAATGTATCATTTTTTGTAAAAGCAAAATCTTTTTTTTTAATTAATTTTTGTTGCAAAAATTTAACATTTTCAACATTTTCATTTTTGCAACTTTTTGAGTTTTTTTTTGTTGCAAGGAGTAACTGTTTCTAGGAATAACTGTCGTTTTAACCGTTTTTGTCGCAAAAAATTAGGTTTTTGTAACATTTTTTTTTGTTGACATTTTTAGCTTTTGGTTTTAGCAACAAAATAAAAAAACATAACAAAATAAAACGTTATTTTATAAAAAAAAAAAAAAAAGAATAAGTCGTGAAATATTGCAAAAAAAAAAGGAAGAAGAAGGAAAGAAGAGTTTTTTCTCGTCAAAAATTCGCGATTTTTTCTGCAATATTTCTAATACTTTCTACTTTTTTTGCGATTTTTTTTTAAAAGGAAAAACTGTCTTTTTAACCTTTTTGTTGAAAATTTTGAGTTTTTATCAACTTTTGAGACTTTTTTTTTTTTCAGTGCGCTGATGACGTCGTCGTTACTTTCGAAGATCAACAAAAAATTAATAAATTTGCCCGAAACACGAACAAAATGACGGAACTTCAAAACGAAATCGAAGCCAAGAGGGTGAGTGGGCACGGTGCCAGGGTGGTGCCAGGGCGACGGCATGGCACCACGTCGCCATAGTTGCTGCCATGTTTTTTTTTTTTTAGAAAACGTTGCAGAACCTTCAGGACGCGGCGGATGACCTCATGATGATGGAGGACGACTCGTTGATCCCGTATCAGATCGGGGGCGTGTTCATCAGCCACACCCAGGACGAGACGCAGGAAATGCTGGACACGGCGAAGGTAAGCCCCGCCCCCACCTGTATGTGGAAAACATAAGCCTCGCCCCATCTGTCTATGGTGAAGATAAGCCCCGCCCCCACCTGTATGTGGAAAACCTAAGCCCCACCCCACCTGTCTGTGGCAAACCTAAGCCCCGCCCCCACCTGTCTGTGGCAAACCTAAGCCCCGCCCCATCTGTCTGTGGCAAAGGTAAGCCCCGCCCCACCTGTCTGTGGCAAACCTA
>CACRXE010000017.1:282500-287500 GCA_902685375.1 Neostethus bicornis
AAGATCGGAGCCCAGCTCACCCAGCAGGCAGAGTGTTTCTGTAAGGATCAGGGCGTGGAGCGTCTGGTGGTGGAGATCACCCCGCCGCAGACCCCCGCCCTCACCATGCTCCACAAACTGGGTTTCGTTCAAACTGGATCTCGCAGGCACGTCCACTCCAACCGCTGGGTGTCACGACTGGCTCGCGTCGACGTGCTGCGCCTCGAGAAGCAGCTGTGAGAGGTTCGGGGGGAGACGGGCAGCGGGGGCGCCCTCATCCTCACCCACGTATCCCCGCTCTCTCTGCATGTGTTAAACCGTGATGTTAAACATGTGTGTGACGTTCTCTGTAAGAATAAAAGTTTGAACCCTCCTCCCCCGCCTCCCTGACTCCCTCTTTGACTCCCTGCCTGTGTACCCCTCCCCCTGACTCCCTGCCTGTGTACCCCTCCCCCTGACTCCCTGCCTGTGTACCCCTCCCCCTGACTCCCTGCCTGTGTACCCCTCCCCCTGACTCCCTGCCTGTGTACCCCTCCCCCTGACTCCCTGCCCCGTGTCCCCCCCCTCAGAGGAACGAGTGACCGCTGACGTCTCAGACTTCTGTGATTAAAATACCGAAGGTTTTCAGGAGCTTTAAATTCCTCCGAATAAAGAGGATAAAACACATTCAGGTCGTTCGGATTATCCGAGCTAAAAACATTCTTTATTTTCAGCACCGATCGGTGATCTGAGGCCTCGTTAACGCCCAACACGTTCACGCCCAATCCGGGTGTTTGACGACCTTACTGAGATGTGGGAGTGGGTTGATTTTAAAATGCGGGAAAAGACGACACCTTGTGGACAGAAGCTGAAGTGAACAGAGGATCATAAAATGAAGCAGTGAGGATTAATTAGATTAATTAATTAAACAGGTGTAGATACTTTATTTATCCACTGTGACTGTCAGGATTGGATGTAGGCGAGACCCGGATGCAGGAAGTAAACATTTTATTTTTTAACATGACGTTTGAACCCAAAACAATCTGTTAGAAGAAGAAGAATACGTGGACTTTCTAACATGAGGAAGGAGGAAACACCCAGGAAGGGTGAGACAATCACACCTGTAGGAAACACACCAGGACAGGAAGTAACATGGCCCTCATCTGGTCCCTGAGCGCCTCATCCCGTCTCAGACCAGGTCCTCTTGAAGTCCTGTAAAAACTGGCTGATCAGTCCGAAGAACTCCTGCGAGTCCTGGTCCACCGGCTCCCCGAACTTCACCTGGAAACAGGAGACACAGGTGTGTGTTAAAGTCAAGGATGAATACTGGATTCTGATTGGCTGCAGGGATAAGGACCTCCCTAACAAGGACACAAGGGTGTCAGAGCCTATCCCGGCTGATTTAAGGTGAGAGGCAGGATACACCCCAAACAGGTCACCAGTCTGTTGCTAGGCCACACACACAAATACACGGGGAGAACATGCAAACTCCACACAGAAAGGATAGTGTTTCAAGCCTCGCCCGCACGAGACGTCTGAGGTTACGTACAGTAGGTGTCTCCACTCACACCAACCAATCACACACACACAATCCAGGCTAGGGACGAGGGACCAACTGTCCCGCTGGAGTACAAGGGGTCCGACCGTCCCGCTGGAGTACCAGGGGTCCGACCATCCCGCTGGAGTACCAGGGGTCCGACCATCCCGCTGGAGTACCAGAGGTCTGACCGTCCCGCTGGAGTACCAGGGGTTCCAGCGGTCTGCCCAGACCCAGCCTGCTTATCTTCTGAGGTCAGACGGGCACTGCCAGCCTGTGGCGTGGGCATGATGATTTAAATTACCAGAACGTTAACGTAGACTTTCTTCATCTCGTCACAGGATTTATTTAACGAACTCAGATCCTCTTCAAACTTTTCAATCACCGCCTGGAAGAAGAACCAGAGACACGGGTTAGGAGGAGGGTCGAGGGGGGATACACACACAGGCACGAACGCACACACACACACACACACACACACACACACACACACACACACACACACACACACATCATGCCACGCCCCCTCCATCCCCCGCCCCCTCACGCCCCGCCCCCTGGAGCTGAAGCAGTATTTTTTTTTTTTACCTTCAGTTTTTTTGAAAAATTCACAGGAAAAGTTTCCGAGTTTTTTTTGGCTGATTTTCTGGAACGAATGAGTTTCTGAAGCTCGTTTTTCACCACTGAGGAAAAACGAAAAAAATACGTTAAAACATGGTAAAAACACGTTAAAAAGAACAATGTAAAGACGAAAAAAATTACGTTAAAACATGGTAAAAACACGTTAAAAAGAACATGTTAAAAACGAAAAAAACACATTAAAAAGCGGGAAAAAACACGAAAAAAGATGTTAAAAAAAACGGTAAATACCATGGTAAATACGGTTAAAATACGGTAAAAAACAACATATTATAAACACGGTAAAAACACGATGAAAATAACGTGCTAAAGACGAAAAAAGACGTTTTAATACGGTAAAAATAAGCCAGGTTAAAATACGGTAAAAACACATTAAAAACAACATATTAAAGACACATTAAAAACAACATATTAAAAACACATTAAAAACAACATATTAAAAACACATTAAAAACAACATATTAAAAACACATTAAAAACAACATATTAAAAACACATTAAAAACAACATATTAAAAACACATTAAAAACAACATATTAAAAACACATTAAAAACAACATATTAAAAACACATTAAAAACAACATATTAAAAACACATTAAAAACAACATATTAAAAACACATTAAAAACAACATATTAAAAACACATTAAAAACAACATATTAAAAACACATTAAAAACAACATATTAAAGGGGTTAGAAACACTAAACGTGGATGTGTACGAGGAGACGCAGCTCAGTGGTAAAAGTAGAAGAGTCGCTGGTTCGAATCCCACTGAGCTCATGCCTCAGTGTCCATGAAGAGGATACCTAACCTCTGCCTGCTGCGGTGCCATGCAGCACAGGAATAAATACTGTCAGTGTATGTAGACCTGTGTGTGTGTGTGTGTGTGTGTGTGTGTGGTAGACTCTCTACTCACCGTCCACTTCAGCGGTCAGACCTTTAATTGAAGCTGTTTGGAGAAAAATAAAAATTCTTATTTTAATATTTTAATCCAGACTTTAATGAATCCGGGTTTTAATCCGGGTTTTAATCCGGGTTTTAATCCGGGTGGGTCCGTACCTCCCGGTACCGTTTCAAACTCCTGCAGGTCGTGGGTGAAGGAGGTCAGACCCGGTTCCTTCAGACGGATGTGTTCCACCAGAGCCGACAGCAACGTGAAGCTCTTCTCCTTCCCACGGAGCTGGGACAGCTGACCCACAGACACAAGGTCAGGGACACGTGTGTGTGTGTGTGTGTGTTTCTTACCTTACTGAGGGACGACAGCCTGAACCCTCAGAGTGTGTGTTTCTGTGTGTGTCTGTGTATCTGTGTGTGTGTGTGTGTGTGTATCTGTGTGTGTGTGTGTGTTTCTTACCTTAGTGAGCAATGACAGCCTAAACCCTCAGTGTGTGTGTATCTGTGTGTGTGTATCTTTGTGTGTGTGTGTGTATCTGTGTGTGTGTGTTTCTTACCTTAGTGAGCAATGACAACTTAAACCCTCAGTGTGTGTGTGTGTATCTGTGTGTGTGTGTGTTTCATACCTTAGTGAGGGAGGACAGCCTGAACACTCAGTGTGTGTGTGTGTGTGTGTGTGTGTGTGTGTGTGTTTCTTACCTTGCTGAGGGACGACAGCCTGAACCCCCTCACTGCCTCCTTCCCGGCGTTCTGGTTCAGGGCGTTACCGATGGCGAGGAGGACCTCCAACACGGAGACGAAGGAGGCGGAGTTCAGAAGCTGGGAACACATCCGGATCTTCTGACCAATCAGCTGCAAGGAAAACCAATCAGACCGGTGGAAGAACCAATCAGGAGCTTCAGAAAATACCCAGACGTACACAAAGCGTCCATCTTTAATCTGAAAACATCAGTCTTTAAAGATGTCCGTTACCGTGGAAACCGTCCCACCTCCAATCTGAATTCCTCCGTCACACCTTCAGCCACATACACCTCACCCGTGTTACCTGTACTTCCATGTAGCTCCCTCTGGCCTCTGCCCTTCCCTGCCCCTCCCTCCATCTTCCTCTCCACCAATCGTTCCACACTTCACGTGCAGCGTGAGGATTTGGGGTTCAACGTACCGGCTCCAGGTCCTTCATGGTGGCAGGAATCTCCCTCAGCGTGTCCAGCAGGTCCAGCTGCGCGCTGAGACGCGGGATGTTACACATCTGTAGAAGAAAAGACGGGCATCTTAACGAGGTGATCCTGCGTAGAAGGGGGCGGTGCCCGATCTGACCTCCATCATGTATCGATCCACGACGTGCAGCTCTGAAACGGCTCCTTTGTAGGATTTATACTTCTCTACGTCGTCCGGAGTCGGAACGTACCTTCAGGAAAAACAAACATATTATTATAGGGTTCCATCTTCTGAGCTGTTCACCCCTAACGAGGCCACAGGGGGCGCCGGAGCCTAACCCGGTTGATTTCAGACACCCTGACCTTCTAGCTGTGAGGCCACCATGGTAACACCCCCAGGCAGTTGATCCCGCCCGGGGGTCATGTCACTCTTTTACTGCATTGTTTACTTTGGATGATTGTTTTTAAGCGAGCGCTAGCTCCCTGTTAGCTTGTTTAGCTAGTCATGGAGTTGCCTCAGTTTGTTTACATCCGCTTTGTTTTTGTTTAGACTAGTGCTAGCTCCCTGTTAGCTTGTTTAGCTAGTCATGGAGTTGCCTCAGTTTGTTTACATCCGCTTTGTTTTTGTTTAGACTAGTGCTAGCTCCCTGTTAGCTTGTTTAGCTAGTCATGGAGTTGCCTCAGTTTGCTTACATCCGCTTTGTTTTTGTTTAGACTAGTGCTAGCTCCCCGTTAGCTTGTTTTGAAATCTAGGACATTTCGTTCACGGACATTTGGGCCAAGAAACTGTAACCTGGGATATTTGGGTCATG
>CACRXE010000017.1:297500-302500 GCA_902685375.1 Neostethus bicornis
TGGTAAGAACGGAAACATCTCGACATTTTGAAACCTGTTCTACGTTTTTACTGAGAAGAAAAACAAAAACTTTAAAAACCCACCTTGTCTTTGTCGTCCAGTGATTTTGCCTCCAGTTCGTAGTCATGGTGACCTTTAAAGAAGATGGTGAACCTGGACCCGCCTCCGTCCTCACAGCTTTTCACAGACGAGAACAGAAGCTGGCGTTTTATGATTCCTTTCTCGATGCTGCAGAGCATCTTAGTCCGAAAATCAATCTGGATGTTCGGAAAGAGGACGTTAGCATCGGGGGCTAACAGTACGTTAGCATCTGAGGCTAACGAGCTAACAGGACGTTAGCATCTGAGGCTAACGAGCTAACAGGACGTTAGCATCTGAGGCTAACAGGACGTTAGCATCTGAGGCTAACGAGCTAACAGGACGTTAGCATCTGAGGCTAACAGGACGTTAGCATCTGAGGCTAACAGGACGTTAGCATCTGAGGCTAACGAGCTAACAGGACGTTAGCATCTGAGGCTAACGAGCTAACAGGACGTTAGCATCTGAGGCTAACAAGCTAACAGGACGTTAGCATCTGAGGCTAACGAGCTAAAAGGACATTAGCATCTGAGGCTAACGAGCTAAAAGGACATTAGCATCTGAGGCTAACGAGCTAACAGGACGTTAGCATCTGAGGCTAACGAGCTAACGGGACGTTAGCATCTGAGGCTAACGAGCTAACAGGACGTTAGCATCTGAGGCTAACGAGCTAAAAGGACATTAGCATCTGAGGCTAACGAGCTAAAAGGACATTAGCATCTGAGGCTAACGAGCTAACGGGACGTTAGCATCTGAGGCTAACAAGCTAACAGGACGTTAGCATCTGAGGCTAACGAGCTAACGGGACGTTAGCATCTGAGGCTAACGAGCTAACAGGACGTTAGCATCTGAGGCTAACGAGCTAACGGGACGTTAGCATCTGAGGCTAACGAGCTAACGGGACGTTAGCATCTGAGGCTAACGAGCTAACAGGACGTTAGCATCTGAGGCTAACAAGCTAACAGGACGTTAGCATCTGAGGCTAACGAGCTAACAGGACGTTAGCATCTGAGGCTAACGAGCTAACAGGATGTTAGCATCTGAGGCTAACAAGCTAACAGGACGTTAGCATCTGAGGCTAACGAGCTAACAGGACGTTAGCATCTGAGGCTAACAGGACGTTAGCATCTGAGGCTAACAGGACGTTAGCATCTGAGGCTAAAAGGACGTTAGCATGTGAGGCTAACAGGACGTTACCATCTGAGGCTAACGAGCTAACGGGACGTTAGCATGTGAGGCTAACGAGCTAACAGGACGTTAGCATCTGAGGCTAACGAGCTAACAGGACGTTAGCATGTGAGGCTAACAGGACGTTAGCATCTGAGGCTAACGAGCTAACAGGACGTTAGCATCTGAGGCTAACGAGCTAACAGGACGTTAGCATCTGAGGCTAACGAGCTAACAGGACGTTAGCATGTGAAGCTAACGAGCTAACAGGACGTTAGCATCTGAGGCTAACAGGACGTTAGCATCTGAGGCTAACGAGCTAACAGGACGTTAGCATCTGAGGCTAACAGAACGTTAGCATCTGAGGCTAACGAGCTAACAGGACGTTAGCATCTGAGGCTAACGAGCTAACAGGACGTTAGCATGTGAAGCTAACGAGCTAACAGGACGTTAGCATGTGAGGCTAACGAGCTAACAGGACGTTAGCATGTGAAGCTAACGAGCTAACAGGACGTTAGCATCTGAGGCTAACAGAACGTTAGCATCTGAGGCTAACGAGCTAACAGGACGTTAGCATCTGAGGCTAACGAGCTAACAGGACGTTAGCATCTGAGGCTAACGAGCTAACAGGACGTTAGCATGTGAGGCTAACGAGCTAACAGGACGTTAGCATGTGAAGCTAACGAGCTAACAGGATGTTAGCATCTGAGGCTAACGAGCTAACAGGACGTTAGCAGCAGGCTAACATGGCATTACCCTTCTTGCCCTCCAGTAGAGTAATGCCTGAGGCGCTCCAGGGCATCGTGTTCCCCCTCAACAGACTGGCACCATGTTGGGGGTGTACCCTGCTTCTCTTCTGATACCAGCCAGGACAGGCTCCGGTGCCCCTGGGACTCCGTTAGAGAAATCGTTTCAGAAGATGAAACGAAGTCTAACGAGCCACAGAAAATTACCGTAATTTCACGGCTATAATGCTCATATAAAAGTCTTAGATTTTCTTCAAAATGAGCGGTGCGTCTTTTCGTGCGGTGCACCTTGTGTGTGAGAAAAGGCGGACCTAAAAGAAAACGCGGTGCCCGCGAGGCGGACCTGAAAGAAAAGGCATGAGAACGTTAAAGAGTGAAGTGTGAGCGGCGTGGGAGCGATGGATGACCGAAGGGTGGAAGGCAGCGCCGGGCGAGTTACGCTACAGTTTGCCAATGGATTGTAGATGCTTGGACTAACGTGTCTGCTGGTACTGTTATCCGAGCTTTCTCAAAAGCTGGTATCCTTTCTGAGGAGCCGCACAGTACAGACAGTGACTTTGACAGCGAGGAGCGAAGTGGACCTGCTCTGAAACAGAGGATGAGGACTTTGATGGATTTGAATAAAGACTATTACCGGTAATGTGTTTGTTTAGTATCGTTACTACTTAAATAAAACACAAACAAACTCAGTTTTACTCCCGATCTATTTTTTAATACACACATTTGCATGCTTGTGTGTGTGTTGTTGTAACGCGGTGTGTGACTGAGACTGCGCCTTTTCGTACGGTGCGCCTAATGGTCGTGAAATTACGGTAGACTTTTAATTAAAAGCTCGTTTTTGGGCGGCGGGTAAACAAGATCAATATGTTAATGAGCTAATAGAATCTAATTAATTAATCGTATCGTTTGATCAGATCCTCTTTCTTTTAACTCACCTGTAGAACACGTTTCTGCCACCGGTGGCGGTTGTTCTTATGAACGCTGAAGTTGTGTTGGACAGAATTTTCCTGAAAAAAAAAAAAGAGCCGAAATGATCTTCCTCCGCAGGGTGGCTGGGCTCTCACTCAGAGATCGGGTGAGGAGCTCTGCCATCCGGGAGGAGCTCTGTGTCGAGCCGCTCCTCCTCCAGGTCGAGAGGAGCCAGATGGGGTGCTTCGGGCATCTGGTCAGAATGCCCCCCGAGCGCCTCGCGGGCGAGGTGTTTTGGGCACATCCTACCGGGAGGAGACCAAGGGGCAGACCCCGGACCTGCTGGGGAGACTATGTCTCACAGCTGGCCGGGGAACGACTTGGGATCCTTCCGGGTGAGCTAGAGGATGCAGCCGGGGTGAGAGAGGCCTGGGCTGCCCGTTTGAGGCTGTTGCCCCCGACGACCCGACCCCGGAACAAGTGGAAGATGACGGAACGGAACAAACAAAAAAGTAAATTATTTTCAAACATCAGTTTTTTTTCAGTCTGTTGGTTGAACGTGTTCGCTGACGGTATCGTCATGTCCTCCTTCACTGCATCCATGAACCTCCCCTTTGGTCTTCCTCTAGGCCAGACAAGGGCAAACTACGGCCCGCGGGCCACAGGCGGTCCGTTAAATGTTTTAATCCGACCGCCGAACTTGAAAAGTTTAAATAAATAAACCTTATTAATGTTTATAAGGTTATTTTAATTTAAATCTAGCGGCACTAGGTTTGAAATCTAAGCGCTTGATGTAACATTTTGTTTGTTTTTAACATGCTTGTTTACGTGTGTGTATCGGCCCCGATGGCTTTTCATATCTGTACATACTATTTCTTTTGTGGGCATCACGGAGACACACACATTTTAATGGGAGCAGTGTTGGTGTATCTTTGGCGCCATCTAGTGACGAACATAAGAATTTAAGAAAAAAATCAAACTAACATAATTTATTTTTTCAAGTTCGGCGGGCCAGATTAAAACGTTTAACGGGCCACATGTGGCCCGCGGGCCGTAGTCTGCCCATGTCTGCTCTAGACCAATCAGCATGGCCGCTCTCACCACGGTTTTCTACACCCTCATGTTTCTATTTATGTCAGTTTATCTTTGGTTTTAATCTAAAGAGGAAGTTTAAAAAGTTTAAAATGAAACCAAACGAACTTCAGCAGGAAAAAAAAAAAAGAAGTTCAAACGAGAATCAAAATAAACCAGAAAAACTAGAAACGATTTCTCAGAAAAACAACCAGGTGTGACTCACCTGGTTGGGTTTTTGGAGCGTCCCCTGGTCGCTTCTCGCCAGCCGCAGGGCGTCATCGATGGTCAACTCACCAGATTTCACTTTGGTCATGATGCTGAGCTGCATCTCGTTGCTAAGCTACAAAAAAAACAAGACATTTTATTTAAAAATACATCAAAATTTATCAAAAATCCTTCAGATGATTGATTTGTTTTTATTTTTTTGCTTCAAAAAAAGTATCTATCAATCATCTATCGAGGTGGGGGGGGGGGTCACTGAGGGGCGGGGTACACCCCAAACAGGTCGCCAGTCTGTCGGGGGGCCACACACACACACACACACACACACACACACACACACACACACACACACACACACTCATTCCTAGGGACCAATCAACTTATCATGTGTGTTTTGGGTGGAAAACAGAGAAAGAGGAAGAACATGCAAACTACACACAGAAAGGCCAGTATTCCAAGCCTCGTCTCTACCCGGGGCTCAAACCCCTGACCTTCCTGCTGTGTGGTGACTGTGCTACCCACTGTGCCACCGTGCCACCCTCTATTAAACTAGTAATGATGTAATCATGTATCATTATGGGCGGTATGGTGGTTCACTGGTTACCACGGTGACCACACAGCAAGAGGGTCAGGGATTCGAGTCCCAGAGTGGAGGCGTGGCTTAGAACACTGTTTTTTCTGTATGTAGTTTGCATGTTCTACCCGTGTATATTCTCCATGTTACGTTGATTGGCTGCTTCGTTAACTAGAAGTGGTTCCGAAGACCAAACGAACGATTCCTTATTGTTCCGTCTTCTGATTTGC
>CACRXE010000018.1:7500-10000 GCA_902685375.1 Neostethus bicornis
CCGGAGATGTCCAGTACGGGGATGAGTAGATGTTCTTCATCCTGATGGAAACACGGGAGACTCCTCAGCCCGGAGATGTCCAGTACGGGGATGAGTAGATGTTCTTCATGCTGATGGAAACACGGGGGACTCCTCAGCCCGGAGATGTCCAGGACGGGGATGAGTAGATGGATTTCATCCTGATGGAGCGGGGATGAAGAAGCGCGGAGGTCTCCTCGGTGTGGCCATGCCCAGGACAGGAACGCAGAGTCCTGGATGGGGCTCTCTCCCAGAGAGGAGGGAGAGAGGTGGACAACATGTGAATTGTATTGTACCAACTAGCAGTGTAATTCTAAATAAACAGACAATTGAGAACAATGGATGAGATAGAAAGCCAGGGGTTTAGGGTAGAGGGTTAGAGTAGGGGGTACGGGGAAAGAGCCAAGACAGTCTGGCAGAGAATAGTAGATAGAATTAGAGGACAGAACCCCAATGTACCATACTTTCCCCAGCTTTTACTATCTAGCAGCCAACTACTTTGTAATAATTATATCAGCTAATTGAATCTGTTTCTATCTGACCTGTTGATAAGCTTGTTCAAACAGGAATGCTTTAAGCCTCCCTTTAAATGTAGGAACACTGTCTGCCTCTCTCACTTGAGCTGGGAGCTTATTCCATAAAACTGGAGCTTGGTAGCTAAAGGCTCTACCTCCAACTGTACTTTTTGAAATCCTAGGAACCACCAACAGCCCTGCATTTTGTGAGCGGAGTGTTCTGCTTGGTTGATAAGGTACTATAAGTTCACTAATGTAGGATGGAGCCATGCCGTTTAGGGCCTTGTAGGTTAGTAAGATGATTTTAAACTTGATCCTAAACTCAATAGGAAGCCAATGGAGAGACGCTAGCACAGGAGTAATATGATCTCTTCTATGAGTTCCTGCTAATAGTCTTGCTGCTGCATTTTGAACCAGCTGAAGACTTTTTAGGGAAGACTTAGGGCATGCTACGAGCAAAGCGTTACAATAATCCAATCTCAATGTAACAAATGCATGGATGAGTTTTTCAGCATCACTTTTACATAAGATATTTTGGATTCTAGAAATGTTGCGAAGGTGAAAGAATGCAGTTTTACAAGTCTGTGCTATGTGAGCTTTAAATGATAAATCTGGATCAAATAAAACTCCTAGGTTTCTAACGGTGAGGCCAGAGGCCACAGTTACTTCGTCAAAGAAGACTGCTTGGTCAGTAAAAACATCTCTCAGATTTTTAGGACCTACTACAATAACTTCAGTCTTATCTGAGTTTAAAAGGAGATAATTGATTGTCATCCAAGTCTTTATGTCCCTGATACAGGTATTAAGTTTTTCTATATGGTCACTCTGGTCAGGTTTGACTGATAAGTACAATTGTGTATCATCTGCGTAACAGTGAAAATTAATACTGTGTTTTCTGATTATGTTTCCCAGAGGCAGCATGTAGAGCATGAACAGAATAGGTCCAAGAACTGAGCCCTGAGGGACACCAAAACTAACTTTGGTAGAAGTAGAGGACTGATCATTTACATGAACAAACTGGTATCTATCAGATAAATAAGATTTAAACCATTGAAGAGCTGCTCCTCTGATCCCTAAGTCATATTCTAATCTTTGAAGTAAAATGCTGTGATCAATTGTGTCAAAGGCTGCACTAAGGTCCAAGAGAACTACGATTGAAATTAGTCCCTTTTCTTTAGCTAATAAAAGGTCATTTTTCACTCTAACCAACGCAGTTTCTGTGCTGTGGTGTGATCTAAACCCTGATTGAAATTCTTCAAAAAGACTATTTTCCTGCAGGTGACGGTTCAGCTGCTTAACTACAACTCTTTCTAGAATTTTAGACATAAAAGGTAAATTTGATATTGGTCTATAGTTGGCCAGAATGCTGGGATCTAAATTGGTCTTTTTTAGAAGCGGTTTAATAACTGCATGCTTAAATAACTGTGGAACACATCCTGTTTCTAGGGATGAATTTATTATAGTTAAAATAGGTTTGTTAATTACAAGTAGTGTTTCTTTGAAAAGCTTGGTTGGAATTGGATCTAAAAGACAGGTTGATGTTTTGGAGCATGTAATAACATCTGTTTGCTCAGTTTGGTCTATAGCAGTGAAACAATCTAATGTTACAGAAGTTTTTAGAGAAGCTTTCATTTCTGCAGCTTCAGCCTGCTCTGGACTAATTGTAGGAATAAGTTCATTCAGTTTATGCCTTATATTTGAGATTTTATCATTAAAAAATGTAAGAAAATCCTCACAGCTTAGAGTAACTGGGATAGAAGGCTCTACTGTGTGGTGACTGCTGGTCAGCCTGGCTATAGTGCTAAAAAGAAATCTAGGATTATTTTCATTCTCCGCTATTAAAGTTGAATAGTACTGGTTTCTAGCTTTACGCAAAGATTTTTTATAATCTAGGAGGCTATGTTTCCAGGCGTTCCGAGATTGCTCTGATCCAGAACGCCGCCATTCTTTTTCTAGCTTACGGGTTT
>CACRXE010000018.1:15000-27500 GCA_902685375.1 Neostethus bicornis
AGGACACTGTCCTGTCCAACCAGAGTCACCCGCTGCAGACAGAGGACACTGTCCTGTCCAACCAGAGTCACCCGCTGCAGACAGAGGAGCTCTGTGAGCACCAGACTGCGCTCACTGAGATGATCCACAAACAGACTGAAGAATTCTTTTATGCCATCAGACACGTCGGGCAGGAGCAGTAGAGAGCTGCAGTGATTTTAATGATTATTTTTACATTCATTTAGAAGCACTTTATTATTTTTATCCTTTTTACTTGTTTTATTCTTTCTTATCTATTTTCTGGGGGAAGGATGGCTCGGTGGGTAGCCATCCGTAGGGCGACCGCTCCGTAACCGGAAGGTTGCAGGTTCGATTCCCCCGCCGAGTCCATGCCGAGGTGTCCTTGAGCAAGACACCGAACCCCCAGTTGCTTCTGATGATAGTGGTCTGCGCCTTGCATGGTAGCTCCTATCATCAGGAGTGTGTGTGTGTGTGTGTGTGTGAATGATTGTATGGAGTGAATGAATAGTGTGTGTGTGTGTGTGTGTGTGTGTGTGTGTGTGTGTGTGTGTGTGTGTGTGTGTGTGTGTGTGTGTGTGTGTGAATGATTGTATGGAGTGAATGAATAGTGTGTGTGTGTGTGTGTGTGTGTGTGTGTGTGTGTGTGTGTGTGTGTGTGAATGATTGTATGGAGTGAATGAATAATGTGTGTGTGTGTGTGTGTGTGTATGTGTGTGTGTGTGTGTGTGTGTGTGTGTGTGTGTGTGAATGAATAATACATATCTATGTGAAGTGTCTTTGAGTGCTATATAAGTTCAATGCATTATTATTTTATCTTTTATTTTGAACTGTTGTAATAGTGTGTCCTGATGTGTGAATGGGAGCAACAGATGCCATGACAGTTTCTCGGGATCCCTGTCAGGGAGAAACGCTTCAGGAAACAAAACATTTTCACTCTTGTTGCAGTTTGTTCATTATTTCCAGGAATATTTTTCAGCCTGATGGTGGCGCTCTGGGCAGGAGAGGAAATAGAAAACATGAGTTTTAATGGTGATTTTTTTTCTGTGAACTTTATTCGTCAGTAAAAAACACAAACATTCAAAGTAATTTTTCCACAGATTATTTATTATCCCAGCATCACATGACCAAACATTCCAGAAGGATTGGATTTTTATTTTTTTGTGAATCCAGTGAGCTGAACTTTCATCCCACGCGTTTTTAACGTTTAATATGGAAGTCATTGTGTTTCAGCTTGAAATAAATTAAGAATATTTTATTAAAAACTTCATCAATCAATAAAAACCCAAAACGTTTTATAAAAAAAAGTATTCTTGTGAAAAGTGTCGAGATGTTTGGTGAAGCTTTAGTCTTTACTGCCGACCTTCTTATAGAGAACCATCGAGACCACCATGGCTGCCACCTGCAAACACACACACACACACACACACACACACACACACACACACACACACACACACACACACACACAAACACACACACACACACACAAACACACACACACACACACAAACACACACACACACACACACACACACACACACAAACACACACACACACACACATCGTCTGTAAAACATCATAAAACTTCTAAGTTTACAGTTTCCTCATGAATCACGATGATCGGTGAAATGGGTCACATGATGTCAGGACTTCAGAACCCGGAGACGACCTGCGACCTCCGAGGTGGAAGCTAAAGGGGTTTCTGGTAAAAAATAAAAACAAACTTCCGGCCGACCGGTGACAAAAAAATCCAAAATTTTGCCACTTTTTGTAACTTTTAGCAACCATTTTTTAAATAAAATTTTTACGACTTTTGACATTTACATTTTGTCAAATTTTTGTGATTTTTTTTGACACTTTTTTTATCAATTTTGGCAATATTTTGAGAGTTTTTACAACCTTTTGCAAGTTTTTGTTAAATTTTTGCAATTGTTTTTATGACTTTTGTGAAATTTTGGTGAGTTTTTTGCGAAGGTTTGTAATTCTGAAAAAAAAAACCAATGTTTCACACGTAGAGAACTTTTAAAGTTTCTTCTGGACGGAGTGATTGATCATCCAGACGTTTCGACTTCCATCTAGAAATCATTTTCAATCCGATGGAATGAACCTGAGAGTGGTTCTAGATAAACTAACCTGAGTTAGCCCCGCCCCTAAAGGAGGAGGAGCTAACACCAACACACCTGTGGTTATTTATCTTGTTAAACTATAGATTAAATTCTCTTGTTGTCTGATTGCTTCCTGTTGTCCTAAACTGAAACTTCTGATCGCTCTGGACTTCACCATGGACGGCGGAGCGACAACGAAGCCTCTCAGGTTTTTGGAGAATCTATCGGGTCCTGCCGAGGGGGAGCATGGCGTGGATGACACACGGAGCACAGGAACACGGGGCGAGCGGGAATGAGGAAATAGAAACCCGGTGCAGATATCTGAGCAACATCACCGTGGACGATCTGTTTCAGAACATAGACACGTCCATCATGACGCGGGGCATCCGGGTGCTCGGGCTAGACGGCAACATAACGGGGCTGCCCACTGCAGATGATCTGCTCTGGTGTTATCTACCCCCTGGAAGGACCAGCATAGAGAAGGACCAGCATAGAGAAGGACCAGCATAGAGAAGGACCAGCATAGAGAAGGACCACCATAGAGAAGGACCACCATAGAGAAGGACCAGCATAGAGAAGGACCACCATAGAGAAGGACCAGCATAGAGAAGGACCAGCATAGAGAAGGACCACCATAGAGAAGGACCACCATAGAGAAGGACCACCATAGAGAAGGACCAGCATAGAGAAGGACCAGCATAGAGAAGGACCACCATAGAGAAGGACCACCATAGAGAAGGACCACCATAGAGAAGGACCAGCATAGAGAAGGACCAGCATAGAGAAGGACCAGCATAGAGAAGGACCAGCATAGAGAAGGACCAGCATAGAGAAGGACCACCATGAACCTGTGGTGGTCACCCTGTGAACTGAAACTAGTCTCAAAGCGAGCGTTGATTCTGGTTTAAGAACCCTTCTCTTCAGACCAGGGGGTGAGAAGGGTATTCTATACTCCAGGTAGGTTGAATCTTAAGCCTCCATTTCTTTTCAGAAAAGGTTTTCTTTTTTCACAAAGACGGCCTCTTTTACAACAGAAGGTACCGTATTTTCCGCACTACAAGGCGCACCGCATTATAAGGCACTACAGTAAAGGCTGTTTTGTCTTCTAACTGTGGCCATCTCGCTTTGTTCCCGTGGAAACTCTGTTTAGTCTTGTTTACTTGGCGCAGCACATCCTCTTGCTTCCTCCACTTCGTTACCATTGATTTATTGATGTTAAACTCTCTCGCTGCGGCTCTACGTGTTCTACTGCGGGACCGATCGTCGTGAGTTTAAACTCTGCAGTGTAACAGTGTCTCTTGGTAGGAGCCATTTCCGGGTCTTTACACAAACACATAAATGGAAATGAGACGTCAGCATGCACCGCGCACTACTTCTTCTACGGGGGAAATGGAGTCGGCGGCTGCTCACCGCAGTTGCGACACCTGTTGTAGCTGAATATTAATTAATATATAAGGCGCTCCGGGTTCAAAAGGCGCATCGTGGACTTTAGAGAAGATTTAAGGTTTTTAGGTGCGCCTTATAGTGCGGAAAATACGGTAATTTAACAACATCAGAGGTTAGCCACGACCCACCTCCCTTTTGTAAATAAGTTGCAGAACCTGTCAAAAAATCCAGTTGTTCATAAGACATGTTGGTGTTAGCTCCTCCTCTTTAGGGGCGGGGCTAACTCAGGTTAGTTCATTTAGAACCAGTTCTCAAAATGATTTCTGGATGGAAATCAAAACGTCTCAATCACCAAACACACTTCTCTATGATTCTCTACGATGGACCCCTCCTGGGGTGTTTACCTCAAGGAAAGCGATTCCTAAAGCAACAGCTCCAATAATGACGGCGTTGTCTTCGATCAGTTCAACCAGCTTATCGAAGCAGCCTACGATGACCTGCAAAGAGAGAATAGTTTTCTATCAGGACCATTTTCAGGAACAGTTTAGTACACATGGGTCTCATCCTACCGGGTTCTCCGCTGCCGCTGTGGAACAGACAGTGTGGGTGGTGTTGCAGCAGGAGGGGGGGGTAGCGGTTTCCTGATTGGATGTAATACGGTGAGTTGTAGAAATCTGTGTAGTTTTTGAATCCGCAGCATTTTAACTGAAAGCAAAACAGAACACAGACACATTTATTTATGTTGGAAAAACAAAAAAATCTACCAGAGGGCGCTTGAGGAGGGGTCTATGAGGAGGGGTCTGACATGTCCCCAGAGCTAGCATAAGGGTCTGACCACCAGGGTCCCCATCATCAGCTGCTGCCCACCTCTTCATTTGCCGACCCCTCCTGCAGGTGGTGAGCCCTATGGAAGGTAGACCGATTGGGCCCGATGGGTAAACGCCAAGCCACCAGGGGCTCGCTCTTAAGCCCCACACTCGGGCCTGGCTCCATGGAATGTCCCCGGTGCCCCAAGTCTGGGCAAGGGAAACATGGCCATGAATGTTCTCTTCATTAGCGGATTTTGAGCCACGCTTTGTCTGGCCCCTCACCCAGGACCTCTCAATTTATCAGTTGATCTATGATCCTACCGTCACCATGGTAACCAGGATCTACGTTCCTACCCTCACCATGGTAACCAGGATCTACGTTCCTACCCTCACCATGGTAACCAGGATCTACGTTCCTACTCTCACCATGGAATCCAGGATCTACGTTCCTACCCTCACCATGGTAACCAGGATCTACGTTCCTACTCTCACCATGGTAACCAGGATCTACGTTCCTACCCTCATCATGGTACCCAGAATCTACGTTCCTACTCTCACCATGGAATCTAGGATCTACATTCCTACTCTCACCATGGTAACCAGGATCTACGTTCCTACCCTCACCATGGTAACCACGATCTATGTTCCTACTCTCACCATGGTAACCAGGATCTACGTTCTTACTCTCACCATGGTAACCAGGATCTACGTTCCTACCCTAACCATGGTAACCAGGATCTACGTTCCAACCCTCACCATGGTAACCAGGATCTACGTTAGTACTCTCACCATGGTAACCAGGATCTACGTTCCTACCCTCACCATGGTAACCAGGATCTACGTTCCTACTCTCACCATGGAATCCAGGATCTACGTTCCTACCCTCACCATTGTAACCAGGATCTATGTTCCTACCCTCACCATGGTAACCAGGATCTATGTTCCTACCCTCACCATGGTAACCAGGATCTATGTTCCTACCCTCACCATGGTAACCAGGATTTACGTTCCTACCCTCACCATGGTAACCAGGATCTATGTTCCTACCCTCACCATGGTAACCAGGATCTATGTTCCTACCCTCACCATGGTAACTAGGATCTACGTTCCTACCCTCACCATGGTAACCAGGATCTACGTTCCTACCCTCACCATGGTAACCAGGATTTACGTTCCTACCCTCACCATGGTAACCAGGATCTACATTCCTACCCTCATCATGGTACCCAGGATCTACGTTCCTACTCTCACCATGGAATCCAGGATCTACATTCCTACCCTCACCATGGTAACCAGGATCTACATTCCTACCCTCACCATGGTAACCAGGATTTACGTTCCTACTCTCACCATGGTAACCAGGATCTACATTCCTACCCTCACCATGGTAACCAGGATCTACATTCCTACCCTCACCATGGTAACGAGGATCTATGTTCCTACCCTCACCGTGGTAACCAGGATCTACATTCCTACCCTCACCATGGTAACCAGGATTTACATTCCTACCCTCACCATGGTAACCAGGATTTACATTCCTACCCTCACCATGGTAACCAGGATCTACATTCCTACCCTCACCATGGTAACCAGGATCTATGTTCCTACCCTCACCGTGGTAACCAGTGTGGGTGCAGACCGAAAGAATGAAATCACAGATTCAAGAAGCTGAAATGATCTTCCTCTCCAGGGCGGCTGGGCGAGAGGGAGGAGCTCTGCCATCTGGAACGGGCTCGGAGTAGAGCCGTTGCTCCTCTCGGTTGAGAGAAGCCACGTGGGGTGGTTCGGGCATCTGGTCAGGATGCCTCCCGAACGTTTCACTGTTGAGGTATTCCCACCAGGAGGAGACCCAGAGTCATCCTTTGGACCTGCTGGAAAGACTATGTCTCACAGCTGGACAGGGAACACCTCAGGATCCTCCTGGGTGAGATGGAAGATGCAGCTGGGGTGAGAGAAGCCTGGGCATCCCGTCTGAGGCTGTTGCTTCTGGCAACCCGGCCGCAGATAAGCAGAAGACGACGGAACAGAGCAAATCCTTAATTGGTTCCTATTTCCACAACATCTCAATCTGGTGCACCAGACAGTCATGTCCGATAACTCCACACGAGCGCATCGCACCATGTAAACAGCCACATTTCACTGTAAGAAACCAGAAGAAGATTCCAGCTGGTTTACCTGATCCATGGTTGTGTTCCACACCGAGGTCAGACTGTTCTCTTTCCCAAAGTCTTTCTGGAGGGTCTTCCGTACCTCAACCTCCAAACCATCGAGAAGCGAGGCGACCTGACACGTGGAGAGGAAGAGGTGACGCGGTGGTCTGTAGAAGATGGTAGAACGTGGGGCATCTTACCACTCCTTGGAAAACAAACAGGACGATGGCACCGGCAACTTCCACCAGGAAGATGATCAACACAATGCAGAAGAACTGAGGGTGAAAGAGTTCAGATCAAACCTCATGGAATTCAGGATAAACATTAAGACCGAATAAAAACAACCAAAAGAAAAACTTAAAGGTGCCAAAACCAGGAAGTTAGAATGATTGACATGGACTGTGGACCAATGGTGTAAATATTAGTTTATAAAGATTTTTATTCCAAAAATAAGACAAACTTTAATTATCCTGAACTTTAATGTCTATTTGTTTCTTTCTTTGTTGTTTGCTGCTGTAACACACAGATTTTTCACAATAAAGTAATTCTAAAAGAAAATTGATTTGTCTCAGTGTTTCTGTTAAGACAAAAAAATCCAAAATGAAAGAAAATTTAAGATAAATTTTTACAGTAAAATATTAAGTCTTTTGTTTTTAAACAGCTGAGTTAAATAATCCCCCAAGTGTCGGTTTCCTGTCGATTTGAGCTACGCACCGCTTCTGCACATGCTCAGAACTCACAATCTACCCCCTCCCCTCCAGATGAGTAACTTAGTGCTTCTACGGATGTCCAAAAGCGCTAAGTGCCCCCCCGGCCCCCGGCCTCCCCATGCATTATGCAGTTCCAGCTGACCCACTGCTTGAGTTAACGACAAGCACTAAATAAAAATGATTATTATTAAAAAACAAGTTTTTTCTTCATTGGTTTAATGTGTGTTTACATTAGGTTAAAGTTAGAATGTTAGAAATGATGTTTTATTTTTTTATTGTATTAATAAATAATATTAATATATATTAATACATATTATTTACATATTATTTACATATTAATGTATATTAATTGACGTGAGAGGTTTTAAAAACAGTCATTGGAGAAGATTTTTTGGTGACCTCAGGATCGGATCTCTGCTTTTTGCGGATGATGTGGTTCTGTTGGCTTCATCGGACCGTGATCTCCAGCTCTCACTGGATCGATTTGCTGCCGAGTGTGAAGCGGCCGGGATGGGAATTATTGCCTCCAAATCCAAGACCATGGTCCTCGCCTGGAAAAAGGGTGGCCTCCCCAAGTGGTACAGAGATCCTGGAGTTCCCAGTGCCAGGATGCCCCTCTCGGCGGGATTGACAGTGTCTGACGGAAAGGCAGACACTGTGCCGCTGCAGGAGGAGGAGCCAGAAAGCCTGGCAGAGCTCAGGCTACGGCTCTCTGTCCAGGATTTTTTTGTCTGGGTTTTACTCCCATAGCCTTTAGCCAGCCAAGTCCAACCTGCAGGGCAGCGTGAACTCTACAGTAAAACAAAATCCATAAAACTTATCAAACAAAGTCATTAATTAAGACGTATAAAGTTTAAACAAAGTTCCCTTCGTTTCAACAACGTAGCACGGATCGATAAGATTGGCTGTCGGAGATTCCGGTCGCTAATCTCAACGAGGAAGCACGAACATCGGAAGAAAAGCCTTTTTACAGGGTCGGGGTCTGAACGAGCTGACTCATACTGATGACGGGGGGGGTTGGGTTAGGGTACACGGTCGGGGTCTAAACGAGCATGTTCAATAAAAAAAAAAAACTCAAATCATTTTAATTAGTTAATAAAAACAAATCTTAAACGACGATGGCTTTTATCATTTTGTCCAAAAAGGGCTTTAGTTTTGTAAACTTTTTTCGTCATTACAGGATGAACTGTTACGTTGTGATGTAAGAAGATTCTTATTTTTTTTTTTTTTTTATTTATTTATTTTTATTTATTTTTAATGATGTAAGAAGATTCTAAAGAGCAGGATGTGGTAGATCTTCAGCCCGGCGTGTCTTTTACTGGTTGGTACCCAGCTAGCCGGAGCTTCTGGGACGGGGCGGGGCTCACCGTTAGCAGCATGCAGCGGTTTTCCCGGATTGCCCCGCAGCAGCCCAGGAAGCCGATGAGGAGGAGCACGGCGCCAACGCCGATCAGCAGGTAGGCCACGTTAGCCAGCTGGGAGAGTTCTGCAGGGGCATCTTCTATCTCCTCCAAGAGACCCAGCAGGGAGGCGCTGTCCACCTTCACCCAAATGCCCACGCCCAGGATGGCGGCACCTGCCAGCTGCAGCCAGAAACACACACTGTACCAGGTACTGTACCAAAAACGACATCAGCTGTATTCACACACTGCACCAGCTGCAGTCCGACCTGCAGGATCTGTTCTGTTTTAACCCCTCCAGGAGGGTAACATACGCCAAGAGCTCAAATCTGGAATCTTTATATATGTTTCGTTTTGTCTTTTGAACTTCTTATTCGTAACGAGTACCGGAGCCTATCCCGCCTGATTTCTGTCGAGAGACAGGATACACACTGAACAGCTCACCTGTCTGTTGAGAGGCCACACACACACAGACAACCATCCACACACACACATTCCTAGAGGTGGTTTCATAGCAGCCAATCAACCTAACATGTATGTTTTTGGAGGAAACCAGAAAAAACCCACACATCCACGGGGAGAACATGCAAACTACACACAGAAAGACCAGTGTTTAAAGCCTGGCTCCCACTCTAGGACTGGAACCCCTGACCTTCTTGCTGTGAGGCCCCCGTGCAGCTCTTTATTTACATCATTAATGTCCACTGTCCCTTTAAGAAAGCTGGTACCAGCTACACCTACAAAGGAAATTAAAATGTGGACAAAGTCTGCTTTTTGTGGATGATGTGGTTCTGTTGGCTTCATCGGACCGTGATCTTCAGCTCTCACTGGATCGATTTGCTGACGAGTGTGAAGCGGCCGGGATGGGAATTAGCACCTCCAAATCTGAGACCATGATCCTCGCCCGGAAAAAGGTGGAATGCCCCCTGCGGGTCACGGGGCAGAATGAGATCGCGAGTACAAGCAGTCGAAATGAGCTTCCTCTGCAGGGTGGCTGGGCTCTCACTCAGAGATCGGGTGAGAAGTTCTGCCATCTGGGAGAAGCTCGGTGTCGAGCCGCTGCTCCTCCAGGTCGAGAGGAGCCAGCTGGGGTGGTTCGGGCATCTGGTCAGGATGCGAGGTGTTTTGGGCACGTCCCATCGGGAGGAGACCAAGGGGCAGACCCCAGACCCGCTGGAGAGATGATGTCTCACAGCTGGCCGGGGAACGACTTGGGATCCTTTCAGGTGAGCTAGAGGATGCAGCTGGGGTGAGAGAGGCCTGGGCTGCCCGTTTGATGCTGTTGCCCCCACGACCCGACCCCGGAACAAGCGGAAGATGACGGAACGGAACAGAAAAGTCTGGAGATGGGCTTCACAGTGGTGCAGTGGTTAGCACCAATGGCGGCTGGTGACATGTGTGGCGCAAGGGCGCCGCCCACCCCCGTCCTGATCACCAAATAATTAAAAATATTTATATATAAACATGTATATGTTTGTAAGAATGTAAAACTGTCTGGTGTGAAGATTATATGCATTTTAATAACGTTTTATACCATTTTATTTCATTCTTTGTTCCTTTGAGGGTGCACCTGTGGTATGCCCTGTGGTGCACCTGTGTTACGCCCTGTGGTGTGCCCTCAAAGTAATACCCATGTGTGTGTGTGGTTTCTGGTATTTCCGTCAGTTCTTCCTTTTTATTCTGGACTAAGTCAAGTTTATTCATTAAAAGGAGTAGATTGTGTTCTACGTGTGTGTGTTTGACAGAGGCGGAGAAAGAGATAATAAGAGATAATCACAGTCTGATTAAATGAATGTAGACTTAATATTAAGTCTTGAATTTATTTTATTTTATGAGTCAGTCACCTTCTTATCCATCTATCCCTTACTGGGTTGCAGGGGGTGATCACAAAAACAATGTTATCACAAAATAACTGATTGAATTTTCTCTGTTTTTTAAATTTGTGACATCATCCTCGTGCACACAACAGAGTGATTTTCATTCACGGATCATCTCATTAGTGCCACCCTGCTTCAAGCTGAGAAGTTTGAAGAATATGCTGAGGTATTCCCTGAGCAAGCATTGGGGGTAACCTTAAATGCATACCCTGCCCTCATGGGAAACAGGCTGAAGTCAGAGCTTAGAGTCATCTACAGGAAGGAGGATTTGAGAAACTGTCATGGAGCAACTGATCTGCTTCGTTTCTTTGTTGAGAACGATTGTCGTCGATACACCAACGACCACTGACGAAGCTGACAGGTGCTTTTCAGAAACACCCTGAGCCAGGACAGACCGAACGCACCGGCCTTGTTATCCATTAAAAAAAAACTGATCACTATTATGTAGAACTTTAATCAGAAGGTAATTAAAAATTTTATAGCAGAAAGAAAGTAGGAACAAATTTCTGTTCAAGTAGAGAAAATAAAACTTTTAAATATTCATGTTCTGGTATCTGATATCTTTTATTTAGAGGATCTCAATATATCTATCACTCTGGTTAACACCATGATCTCATAGCAAGAATGTTAGGGTTCGAGTCCCGGAGTGGGGCGAGGCTTGAAACACTGGTCTTTCTGTGTGTAGTCTGCATGTTCTACATGTGTGTGTGTGGGTTTCTATGGTTTCCTCCAAAAACATACACTTAGGTTGATTGGCTGCTATGAATGAGTGTGTGTGTGTGTGTGTGTGTGTGTGTGTGTGTGTGTGTGTGTGTGTGGATGGTTGTGTGTGTGTGACCCCTAAATTGACTGGCAACCTGTGTAGGGTGTATCCTGCCTCTCACCTAAAATCAGCAGGGATAGGCTCCGGCTCTCTGTGATCCCATAAGGGACACGAGGTTCAGACGACGAAACGAGATGAAGATAAAAATATCAAATAAACAGGAAATAAATGACATGTAAACAGGAAGTAAGAAGGATGTAAACAATCAACTGGTAAACAGGAAGTAAGAAGGATGTAAACAATCAACTGGTAAACAGGAAGTAAGAAGGATGTAAACAATCAACTGGTAAACAGGAAGTAAGAAGGATGTAAACAATCAACTGGTAAACAGGAAGTGGTACTCACAAAGATGCCACCGTTAAAGATGAACATCATAATTTTCAGGAAACCAGAGCAACACATTTTTATTTTCTTTCTGAAACTTAGAGAAAAAAATATTATTAGAAAAACATCAGGAAGTATTAAATGTGTGGGAGTAGTTATTAATTATTAATGATTAGTTATTAATTATTAGTTATTACTGATTAATTATTAATTAGTGGTCACACATTAACGACCCGTCGTCTCCGAATCAGAACCAAACAGACTGAGTTTAAAAAAAAAAAAACTTCTGTTTTTCTGCAGATTAAACTAAACCTTTATGTTTCTGTGTGACTCGTTTAGGAGGGGTACATCATAAACAAGGCCCTGCTGCTGTCACACACTCCCTGCTGATGTCACACACTCCCTGCTGCTGTCACACACTCCCTGCTGCTGTCACACACTCCCTGCTGCTGTCACACACTCCCTGCTGCTGTCACACACTCCCTGCTGATGTCACACACTCCCTGCTGATGTCACACACTCCCTGCTGCTGTCACACACTCCCTGCTGATGTCACACACTCTCTGCTGCTGTCACACACTCCCTGCTGCTGTCACACACTCCCTGCTGATGTCACACACTCCCTGCTGCTGTCACACACTCCCTGCTGCTGTCACACACTCCCTGCTGATGTCACACACTCCCTGCTGCTGTCACACACTCCCTGCTGCTGTCACACACTCCCTGCTGCTGTCACACACTCCCTGCTGATGTCACACACTCCCTGCTGCTGTCACACACTCCCTGCTGATGTCACACACTCTCTGCTGCTGTCACACACTCCCTGCTGCTGTCACACACTCCCTGCTGATGTCACACACTCCCTGCTGCTGTCACACACTCCCTGCTGCTGTCACACACTCCCTGCTGATGTCAC
>CACRXE010000018.1:32500-50000 GCA_902685375.1 Neostethus bicornis
GACTTTACCATCCAGACTTTACCGTCCAGACTTTACCATCCAGACTTTACCGTCCAGACTTTACCATCCAGACTTTACCGTCCAGACTTTACCATCCAGACGTTACCATCCAGACGTTACCATCCAGACGTTACCATCCAGACGTTACCATCCAGACTTTACCATCCAGACTTTACCGTCCAGACTTTACCGTCCAGACTTTACCATCCAGACTTTACCGTCCAGACTTTACCATCCAGACTTTACCGTCCAGACTTTACCATCCAGACTTTACCATCCAGACGTTACCATCCAGACTTTACCATCCAGACGTTACCATCCAGACTTTACCATCCAGACTTTACCGTCCAGACGTTACCATCCAGACTTTACCATCCAGACTTTACCGTCCAGACTTTACCATCCAGACTTTACCATCCAGACTTTACCATCCAGACGTTACCATCCAGACTTTACCATCCAGACGTTACCATCCAGACTTTACCATCCAGACTTTACCATCCAGACTTTACCATCCAGACTTTACCGTCCAGACTTTACCGTCCAGACTTTACCGTCCAGACGTTACCGTCCAGACGTTACCATCCAGACTTTACCATCCAGACTTTACCGTCCAGACTTTACCGTCCAGACTTTACCGTCCAGACGTTACCATCCAGACTTTACCATCCAGACTTTACCGTCCAGACGTTACCATCCAGACTTTACCGTCCAGACTTTACCGTCCAGACTTTACCGTCCAGACTTTACCGTCCAGACGTTACCATCCAGACTTTACCGTCCAGACTTTACCATCCAGACTTTACCGTCCAGACTTTACCATCCAGACTTTACCGTCCAGACTTTACCATCCAGACTTTACCATCCAGACTTTACCATCCAGACTTTACCGTCCAGACTTTACCGTCCAGACTTTACCATCCAGACTTTACCATCCAGACTTTACCATCCAGACGTTACCATCCAGACTTTACCGTCCAGACTTTACCGTCCAGACTTTACCGTCCAGACTTTACCATCCAGACTTTACCATCCAGACTTTACCATCCAGACTTTACCATCCAGACTTTACCGTCCAGACTTTACCGTCCAGACTTTACCGTCCAGACTTTACCGTCCAGACTTTACCGTCCAGACTTTACCATCCAGACGTTACCATCCAGACTTTACCGTCCAGACGTTACCGTCCAGACTTTACCATCCAGACGTTACCATCCAGACTTTACCATCCAGACGTTACCATCCAGACTTTACCATCCAGACGTTACCATCCAGACTTTACCATCCAGACGTTACCATCCAGACTTTACCATCCAGACGTTACCATCCAGACTTTACCATCCAGACGTTACCATCCAGACTTTACCATCCAGACTTTACCATCCAGACTTTACCATCCAGACTTTACCATCCAGACGTTACCATCCAGACTTTACCATCCAGACTTTACCATCCAGACTTTACCATCCAGACTTTACCATCCAGACGTTACCATCCAGACTTTACCATCCAGACTTTACCATCCAGACTTTACCATCCAGACTTTACCATCCAGACGTTACCATCCAGACTTTACCATCCAGACGTTACCATCCAGACTTTACCATCCAGACGTTACCATCCAGACTTTACCATCCAGACTTTACCATCCAGACTTTACCATCCAGACTTTACCATCCAGACTTTACCGTCCAGACGTTACCATCCAGACTTTACCATCCAGACTTTACCGTCCAGACTTTACCGTCCAGACTTTACCATCCAGACTTTACCATCCAGACTTTACCATCCAGACTTTACCGTCCAGACTTTACCATCCAGACTTTACCGTCCAGACTTTACCGTCCAGACTTTACCGTCCAGACTTTACCGTCCAGACGTTACCGTCCAGACTTTACCGTCCAGACTTTACCATCCAGACTTTACCGTCCAGACTTTACCATCCAGACTTTACCATCCAGACTTTACCATCCAGACTTTACCGTCCAGACTTTACCATCCAGACTTTACCATCCAGACTTTACCATCCAGACTTTACCGTCCAGACTTTACCATCCAGACTTTACCATCCAGACTTTACCGTCCAGACTTTACCGTCCAGACTTTACCGTCCAGACTTTACCGTCCAGACTTTACCATCCAGACTTTACCATCCAGACGTTACCATCCAGACTTTACCATCCAGACTTTACCATCCAGACTTTACCATCCAGACTTTACCATCCAGACTTTACCATCCAGACTTTACCATCCAGATTTTACCATCCAGACTTTACCATCCAGACTTTACCATCCAGACTTTACCATCCAGACTTTACCATCCAGACGTTACCATCGAGACTTTACCATCCAGACTTTACCATCCAGACTTTACCATCCAGACTTTACCGTCCAGACTTTACCATCCAGACTTTACCATCCAGACGTTACCATCCAGACTTTACCATCCAGACTTTACCATCCAGACGTTACCATCCAGACTTTACCATCCAGACTTTACCGTCCAGACTTTACCATCCAGACTTTACCATCCAGACGTTACCATCCAGACTTTACCATCCAGACTTTACCATCCAGACTTCACCGTCCAGACTTTACCATCCAGACTTTACCATCCAGACTTTACCATCCAGACTTTACCATCCAGACTTTACCGTCCAGACGTTACCATCCAGACTTTACCATCCAGACGTTACCATCCAGACTTTACCATCCAGACTTTACCATCCAGACGTTACCATCCAGACTTTACCATCCAGACTTTACCGTCCAGACTTTACCATCCAGACTTTACCATCCAGACTTTACCATCCAGACGTTACCATCCAGACTTTACCGTCCAGACTTTACCATCCAGACGTTACCATCCAGACTTTACCATCCAGACGTTACCGTCCAGACTTTACCATCCAGACTTTACCATCCAGACTTTACCATCCAGACTTTACCATCCAGACTTTACCATCCAGACTTTACCATCCAGACTTTACCATCCAGACTTTACCATCCAGACTTTACCGTCCAGACTTTACCATCCAGACTTTACCATCCAGACTTTACCATCCAGACGTTACCGTCCAGACTTTACCGTCCAGACTTTACCGTCCAGACTTTACCGTCCAGACTTTACCATCCAGACTTTACCATCCAGACTTTACCATCCAGACGTTACCATCCAGACTTTACCATCCAGACGTTACCATCCAGACTTTACCATCCAGACTTTACCATCCAGACGTTACCATCCAGACTTTACCGTCCAGACTTTACCATCCAGACTTTACCATCCAGACGTTACCGTCCAGACTTTACCGTCCAGACGTTACCGTCCAGACGTTACCATCCAGACTTTACCATCCAGACTTTACCATCCAGACTTTACCATCCAGACGTTACCGTCCAGACTTTACCATCCAGACTTTACCGTCCAGACTTTACCATCCAGACGTTACCGTCCAGACTTTACCATCCAGACTTTACCATCCAGACTTTACCATCCAGACGTTACCGTCCAGACTTTACCATCCAGACGTTACCGTCCAGACTTTACCATCCAGACTTTACCATCCAGACGTTACCGTCCAGACTTTACCATCCAGACGTTACCGTCCAGACTTTACCATCCAGACTTTACCATCCAGACGTTACCATCCAGACTTTACCATCCAGACTTTACCATCCAGACGTTACCGTCCAGACTTTACCATCCAGACTTTACCGTCCAGACTTTACCATCCAGACGTTACCGTCCAGACTTTACCATCCAGACTTTACCATCCAGACTTTACCATCCAGACGTTACCGTCCAGACTTTACCATCCAGACGTTACCGTCCAGACTTTACCATCCAGACTTTACCATCCAGACTTTACCATCCAGACGTTACCGTCCAGACTTTACCGTCCAGACGTTACCATCCAGACTTTACCATCCAGACTTTACCATCCAGACTTTACCATCCAGACTTTACCGTCCAGACTTTACCATCCAGACTTTACCATCCAGACTTTACCATCCAGACTTTACCATCCAGACTTTACCATCCAGACTTTACCATCCAGACTTTACCATCCAGACTTTACCATCCAGACTTTACCATCCAGACTTTACCATCCAGACTTTACCATCCAGACTTTACCATCCAGACTTTACCATCCAGACTTTACCATCCAGACTTTACCATCCAGACTTTACCATCCAGACTTTACCATCCAGACTTTACCATCCAGACTTTACCATCCAGACTTTACCATCCAGACTTTACCATCCAGACTTTACCATCCAGACGTTACCATCCAGACTTTACCATCCAGACGTTACCATCCAGACTTTACCGTCCAGACTTTACCGTCCAGACTTTACCGTCCAGACTTTACCATCCAGACTTTACCATCCAGACTTTACCGTCCAGACTTTACCGTCCAGACTTTACCGTCCAGACTTTACCATCCAGACTTTACCGTCCAGACTTTACCATCCAGACTTTACCATCCAGACTTTACCGTCCAGACTTTACCATCCAGACGTTACCATCCAGACTTTACCATCCAGACTTTACCATCCAGACTTTACCATCCAGACTTTACCATCCAGACGTTACCGTCCAGACTTTACCATCCAGACTTTACCATCCAGACTTTACCATCCAGACTTTACCATCCAGACTTTACCATCCAGACGTTACCATCCAGACGTTACCATCCAGACTTTACCGTCCAGACTTTACCATCCAGACTTTACCATCCAGACGTTACCATCCAGACGTTACCATCCAGACTTTACCGTCCAGACGTTACCATCCAGACTTTACCGTCCAGACGTTACCATCCAGACTTTACCATCCAGACGTTACCATCCAGACTTTACCGTCCAGACGTTACCGTCCAGACTTTACCATCCAGACTTTACCATCCAGACTTTACCATCCAGACGTTACCATCCAGACTTTACCGTCCAGACTTTACCATCCAGACGTTACCATCCAGACTTTACCATCCAGACTTTACCATCCAGACTTTACCATCCAGACGTTACCATCCAGACTTTACCATCCAGACTTTACCATCCAGACGTTACCATCCAGACTTTACCATCCAGACTTTACCATCCAGACTTTACCATCCAGACGTTACCATCCAGACTTTACCGTCCAGACGTTACCATCCAGACTTTACCATCCAGACTTTACCATCCAGACTTTACCATCCAGACTTTACCATCCAGACTTTACCATCCAGACTTTACCGTCCAGACGTTACCATCCAGACTTTACCATCCAGACGTTACCGTCCAGACTTTACCATCCAGACTTTACCATCCAGACTTTACCATCCAGACTTTACCATCCAGACGTTACCATCCAGACGTTACCATCCAGACTTTACCATCCAGACTTTACCATCCAGACTTTACCATCCAGACTTTACCATCCAGACGTTACCATCCAGACGTTACCATCCAGACTTTACCATCCAGACTTTACCATCCAGACTTTACCATCCAGACTTTACCGTCCAGACGTTACCATCCAGACTTTACCATCCAGACGTTACCGTCCAGACTTTACCATCCAGACTTTACCGTCCAGACGTTACCGTCCAGACGTTACCGTCCAGACTTTACCATCCAGACTTTACCATCCAGACTTTACCATCCAGACTTTACCATCCAGACTTTACCATCCAGACTTTACCATCCAGACTTTACCATCCAGACGTTACCGTCCAGACTTTACCGTCCAGACTTTACCGTCCAGACTTTACCATCCAGACTTTACCATCCAGACTTTACCATCCAGACTTTACCATCCAGACTTTACCATCCAGACTTTACCATCCAGACTTTACCATCCAGACTTTACCGTCCAGACGTTACCATCCAGACTTTACCATCCAGACTTTACCATCCAGACGTTACCTCCAGACGTTACCATCCAGACTTTACCATCCAGACTTTACCATCCAGACTTTACCATCCAGACTTTACCGTCCAGACGTTACCATCCAGACTTTACCATCCAGACTTTACCATCCAGACTTTACCATCCAGACTTTACCGTCCAGACGTTACCATCCAGACTTTACCATCCAGACTTTACCATCCAGACTTTACCATCCAGACTTTACCATCCAGACGTTACCTCCAGACGTTACCATCCAGACTTTACCATCCAGACTTTACCATCCAGACTTTACCATCCAGACGTTACCTCCAGACTTTACCATCCAGACTTTACCATCCAGACTTTACCATCCAGACGTTACCTCCAGACGTTACCATCCAGACTTTACCATCCAGACTTTACCATCCAGACTTTACCATCCAGACGTTACCTCCAGACGTTACCATCCAGACTTTACCATCCAGACTTTACCATCCAGACTTTACCATCCAGACGTTACCGTCCAGACGTTACCATCCAGACTTTACCATCCAGACTTTACCATCCAGACTTTACCATCCAGACGTTACCTCCAGACTTTACCATCCAGACTTTACCATCCAGACTTTACCATCCAGACGTTACCTCCAGACGTTACCATCCAGACTTTACCATCCAGACTTTACCATCCAGACGTTACCTCCAGACTTTACCGTCCAGACTTTACCATCCAGACGTTACCATCCAGACTTTACCATCCAGACTTTACCGTCCAGACTTTACCGTCCAGACTTTACCATCCAGACTTTACCATCCAGACTTTACCATCCAGACGTTACCATCCAGACGTTACCATCCAGACTTTACCATCCAGACTTTACCATCCAGACGTTACCATCCAGACGTTACCATCCAGACTTTACCATCCAGACTTTACCATCCAGACGTTACCATCCAGACTTTACCATCCAGACGTTACCGTCCAGACTTTACCATCCAGACTTTACCATCCAGACGTTACCGTCCAGACTTTACCGTCCAGACGTTACCGTCCAGACTTTACCGTCCAGACTTTACCGTCCAGACTTTACCGTCCAGACTTTACCATCCAGACTTTACCATCCAGACTTTACCATCCAGACTTTACCATCCAGACTTTACCATCCAGACTTTACCATCCAGACTTTACCGTCCAGACTTTACCGTCCAGACTTTACCATCCAGACTTTACCATCCAGACTTTACCATCCAGACTTTACCATCCAGACTTTACCATCCAGACGTTACCATCCAGACTTTACCATCCAGACTTTACCGTCCAGACTTTACCGTCCAGACTTTACCGTCCAGACTTTACCATCCAGACGTTACCGTCCAGACTTTACCATCCAGACGTTACCATCCAGACTTTACCATCCAGACTTTACCATCCAGACGTTACCATCCAGACTTTACCATCCAGACTTTACCATCCAGACTTTACCATCCAGACTTTACCATCCAGACTTTACCATCCAGACTTTACCATCCAGACTTTACCGTCCAGACTTTACCATCCAGACTTTACCATCCAGACTTTACCATCCAGACTTTACCATCCAGACGTTACCATCCAGACTTTACCATCCAGACTTTACCTCCAGACTTTACCGTCCAGACTTTACCGTCCAGACTTTACCATCCAGACTTTACCATCCAGACTTTACCGTCCAGACTTTACCGTCCAGACTTTACCGTCCAGACTTTACCTCCAGACTTTACCGTCCAGACTTTACCGTCCAGACTTTACCATCCAGACTTTACCATCCAGACTTTACCATCCAGACTTTACCGTCCAGACTTTACCGTCCAGACTTTACCTCCAGACTTTACCGTCCAGACTTTACCATCCAGACTTTACCATCCAGACTTTACCATCCAGACTTTACCATCCAGACGTTACCATCCAGACTTTACCATCCAGACTTTACCATCCAGACTTTACCATCCAGACTTTACCGTCCAGACTTTACCGTCCAGACGTTACCATCCAGACTTTACCATCCAGACTTTACCATCCAGACTTTACCGTCCAGACTTTACCGTCCAGACGTTACCGTCCAGACTTTACCGTCCAGACTTTACCGTCCAGACTTTACCGTCCAGACTTTACCATCCAGACTTTACCATCCAGACGTTACCATCCAGACTTTACCATCCAGACGTTACCATCCAGACTTTACCATCCAGACTTTACCATCCAGACTTTACCATCCAGACTTTACCATCCAGACTTTACCATCCAGACGTTACCATCCAGACGTTACCATCCAGACGTTACCATCCAGACTTTACCGTCCAGACGTTACCATCCAGACTTTACCATCCAGACTTTACCATCCAGACTTTACCGTCCAGACTTTACCTCCAGACTTTACCGTCCAGACTTTACCGTCCAGACTTTACCATCCAGACTTTACCGTCCAGACTTTACCATCCAGACTTTACCATCCAGACTTTACCATCCAGACGTTACCATCCAGACTTTACCATCCAGACGTTACCATCCAGACTTTACCTCCAGACTTTACCGTCCAGACTTTACCGTCCAGACTTTACCATCCAGACTTTACCGTCCAGACTTTACCGTCCAGACTTTACCATCCAGACTTTACCATCCAGACTTTACCGTCCAGACTTTACCTCCAGACTTTACCGTCCAGACTTTACCGTCCAGACTTTACCATCCAGACTTTACCGTCCAGACTTTACCATCCAGACTTTACCGTCCAGACTTTACCATCCAGACTTTACCGTCCAGACTTTACCATCCAGACTTTACCATCCAGACGTTACCATCCAGACTTTACCATCCAGACGTTACCATCCAGACTTTACCATCCAGACGTTACCATCCAGACTTTACCATCCAGACGTTACCATCCAGACTTTACCATCCAGACTTTACCATCCAGACGTTACCATCCAGACTTTACCATCCAGACTTTACCATCCAGACGTTACCATCCAGACTTTACCATCCAGACTTTACCATCCAGACTTTACCATCCAGACGTTACCATCCAGACTTTACCATCCAGACGTTACCATCCAGACTTTACCATCCAGACTTTACCATCCAGACTTTACCATCCAGACTTTACCATCCAGACTTTACCGTCCAGACGTTACCATCCAGACTTTACCATCCAGACTTTACCATCCAGACTTTACCGTCCAGACTTTACCGTCCAGACTTTACCATCCAGACTTTACCGTCCAGACGTTACCATCCAGACTTTACCATCCAGACTTTACCATCCAGACTTTACCGTCCAGACTTTACCATCCAGACTTTACCATCCAGACTTTACCGTCCAGACTTTACCGTCCAGACTTTACCATCCAGACTTTACCATCCAGACTTTACCATCCAGACGTTACCATCCAGACTTTACCATCCAGACGTTACCATCCAGACTTTACCATCCAGACTTTACCATCCAGACTTTACCATCCAGACGTTACCATCCAGACTTTACCATCCAGACTTTACCATCCAGACTTTACCATCCAGACGTTACCATCCAGACTTTACCATCCAGACGTTACCATCCAGACTTTACCATCCAGACTTTACCGTCCAGACTTTACCGTCCAGACTTTACCATCCAGACTTTACCGTCCAGACTTTACCATCCAGACTTTACCATCCAGACTTTACCATCCAGACTTTACCGTCCAGACTTTACCGTCCAGACTTTACCATCCAGACTTTACCGTCCAGACTTTACCGTCCAGACTTTACCGTCCAGACTTTACCGTCCAGACTTTACCATCCAGACTTTACCATCCAGACTTTACCATCCAGACTTTACCGTCCAGACTTTACCATCCAGACTTTACCATCCAGACTTTACCATCCAGACTTTACCGTCCAGACTTTACCATCCAGACTTTACCATCCAGACTTTACCATCCAGACTTTACCATCCAGACTTTACCATCCAGACTTTACCATCCAGACTTTACCATCCAGACTTTACCATCCAGATTTTACCATCCAGACTTTACCATCCAGACTTTACCATCCAGACTTTACCATCCAGACTTTACCATCCAGACTTTACCGTCCAGACTTTACCATCCAGACTTTACCAACCAGACTTTACCATCCAGATTTTACCATCCAGACTTTACCATCCAGACGTTACCATCCAGACTTTACCATCCAGACTTTACCATCCAGACTTTACCATCCAGACGTTACCATCCAGACTTTACCATCCAGACGTTACCATCCAGACTTTACCATCCAGACTTTACCATCCAGACGTTACCATCCAGACTTTACCATCCAGACGTTACCATCCAGACTTTACCATCCAGACTTTACCATCCAGACTTTACCATCCAGACTTTACCATCCAGACTTTACCGTCCAGACGTTACCATCCAGACTTTACCATCCAGACTTTACCGTCCAGACTTTACCGTCCAGACTTTACCATCCAGACTTTACCATCCAGACTTTACCATCCAGACTTTACCGTCCAGACTTTACCATCCAGACTTTACCGTCCAGACTTTACCGTCCAGACTTTACCGTCCAGACTTTACCGTCCAGACGTTACCGTCCAGACTTTACCGTCCAGACTTTACCATCCAGACTTTACCGTCCAGACTTTACCATCCAGACTTTACCATCCAGACTTTACCATCCAGACTTTACCGTCCAGACTTTACCATCCAGACTTTACCATCCAGACTTTACCATCCAGACTTTACCGTCCAGACTTTACCATCCAGACTTTACCATCCAGACTTTACCGTCCAGACTTTACCGTCCAGACTTTACCGTCCAGACTTTACCGTCCAGACTTTACCATCCAGACTTTACCATCCAGACGTTACCATCCAGACTTTACCATCCAGACTTTACCATCCAGACTTTACCATCCAGACTTTACCATCCAGACTTTACCATCCAGACTTTACCATCCAGACTTTACCATCCAGACTTTACCATCCAGACTTTACCATCCAGACTTTACCATCCAGACTTTACCATCCAGACGTTACCATCGAGACTTTACCATCCAGACTTTACCATCCAGACTTTACCATCCAGACTTTACCGTCCAGACTTTACCATCCAGACTTTACCATCCAGACGTTACCATCCAGACTTTACCATCCAGACTTTACCATCCAGACGTTACCATCCAGACTTTACCATCCAGACTTTACCGTCCAGACTTTACCATCCAGACTTTACCATCCAGACGTTACCATCCAGACTTTACCATCCAGACTTTACCATCCAGACGTTACCTCCAGACTTTACCATCCAGACTTTACCATCCAGACTTTACCATCCAGACGTTACCGTCCAGACTTTACCATCCAGACGTTACCGTCCAGACTTTACCATCCAGACTTTACCATCCAGACTTTACCATCCAGACTTTACCATCCAGACTTTACCATCCAGACTTTACCATCCAGACTTTACCATCCAGACTTTACCATCCAGACTTTACCATCCAGACTTTACCATCCAGACTTTACCGTCCAGACGTTACCATCCAGACTTTACCATCCAGACGTTACCATCCAGACTTTACCATCCAGACTTTACCATCCAGACGTTACCGTCCAGACTTTACCGTCCAGACTTTACCATCCAGACTTTACCATCCAGACTTTACCGTCCAGACGTTACCATCCAGACTTTACCATCCAGACTTTACCATCCAGACTTTACCATCCAGACGTTACCATCCAGACTTTACCATCCAGACTTTACCATCCAGACTTTACCATCCAGACTTTACCATCCAGACTTTACCATCCAGACTTTACCATCCAGACTTTACCATCCAGACTTTACCATCCAGACTTTACCATCCAGACGTTACCATCCAGACGTTACCATCCAGACTTTACCATCCAGACTTTACCATCCAGACTTTACCATCCAGACTTTACCATCCAGACGTTACCATCCAGACTTTACCATCCAGACGTTACCGTCCAGACTTTACCGTCCAGACTTTACCATCCAGACGTTACCATCCAGACTTTACCATCCAGACGTTACCGTCCAGACTTTACCGTCCAGACTTTACCATCCAGACTTTACCATCCAGACGTTACCGTCCAGACTTTACCGTCCAGACTTTACCGTCCAGACGTTACCATCCAGACGTTACCATCCAGACTTTACCATCCAGACGTTACCGTCCAGACTTTACCGTCCAGACTTTACCGTCCAGACTTTACCGTCCAGACTTTACCATCCAGACGTTACCATCCAGACTTTACCATCCAGACGTTACCGTCCAGACTTTACCGTCCAGACTTTACCGTCCAGACGTTACCATCCAGACGTTACCTTCCAGACTTTACCATCCAGACGTTACCGTCCAGACTTTACCATCCAGACTTTACCGTCCAGACTTTACCGTCCAGACGTTACCATCCAGACGTTACCGTCCAGACTTTACCATCCAGACGTTACCGTCCAGACTTTACCGTCCAGACTTTACCATCCAGACTTTACCGTCCAGACGTTACCATCCAGACTTTACCATCCAGACGTTACCGTCCAGACTTTACCATCCAGACGTTACCGTCCAGACTTTACCGTCCAGACGTTACCGTCCAGACTTTACCGTCCAGACGTTACCGTCCAGACTTTACCATCCAGACTTTACCATCCAGACGTTACCGTCCAGACTTTACCATCCAGACGTTACCGTCCAGACTTTACCATCCAGACGTTACCGTCCAGACTTTACCATCCAGACTTTACCATCCAGACTTTACCATCCAGACGTTACCGTCCAGACTTTACCATCCAGACTTTACCATCCAGACTTTACCATCCAGACGTTACCATCCAGACGTTACCATCCAGACTTTACCATCCAGACGTTACCATCCAGACTTTACCGTCCAGACGTTACCGTCCAGACTTTACCATCCAGACTTTACCATCCAGACTTTACCATCCAGACTTTACCATCCAGACTTTACCATCCAGACTTTACCATCCAGACTTTACCATCCAGACGTTACCATCCAGACGTTACCATCCAGACTTTACCATCCAGACGTTACCATCCAGACTTTACCGTCCAGACTTTACCATCCAGACTTTACCATCCAGACTTTACCATCCAGACTTTACCATCCAGACTTTACCATCCAGACTTTACCATCCAGACTTTACCATCCAGACGTTACCATCCAGACGTTACCATCCAGACTTTACCATCCAGACTTTACCATCCAGACTTTACCATCCAGACTTTACCATCCAGACTTTACCATCCAGACTTTACCATCCAGACGTTACCATCCAGACGTTACCATCCAGACTTTACCATCCAGACGTTACCGTCCAGACTTTACCGTCCAGACGTTACCATCCAGACGTTACCATCCAGACTTTACCATCCAGACTTTACCATCCAGACGTTACCATCCAGACGTTACCATCCAGACTTTACCATCCAGACTTTACCGTCCAGACTTTACCATCCAGACTTTACCATCCAGACTTTACCATCCAGACGTTACCATCCAGACGTTACCATCCAGACTTTACCATCCAGACTTTACCGTCCAGACTTTACCATCCAGACTTTACCATCCAGACTTTACCGTCCAGACGTTACCATCCAGACTTTACCGTCCAGACGTTACCGTCCAGACGTTACCGTCCAGACTTTACCGTCCAGACTTTACCATCCAGACTTTACCATCCAGACTTTACCGTCCAGACTTTACCGTCCAGACGTTACCGTCCAGACTTTACCATCCAGACTTTACCGTCCAGACTTTACCGTCCAGACTTTACCGTCCAGACTTTACCGTCCAGACGTTACCGTCCAGACGTTACCGTCCAGACTTTACCGTCCAGACTTTACCGTCCAGACTTTACCGTCCAGACTTTACCGTCCAGACTTTACCGTCCAGACGTTACCGTCCAGACTTTACCGTCCAGACTTTACCGTCCAGACTTTACCGGCTGTGGCTCTGCTCAGCCAACCCATCGATGGGTTCCTCTGAAGCTTGTCTGGGTTTTCCATCGAGGACGTGGAAATACAAGCACATTGGAATGTTTGATGATCCGGTTTCCACTGATTGGCCTGATTGGTAATTCCACTGATTGGTAAAGTTTCCTGGTATGACCTGTTCTTCGGTATCATCATCACTCAGGTTACGGCTGATGATGTCTGCAGGACGTTAACGTTATAAACAGATTAAAACTGCAGTTTAATAACATCTGGATTCTAACTTAGAGAAGAATTCTGCCAGCCTTTACCATGTCCTTTTGGCCAGGGGGCACCACAGCCAGTCACTTTCTTCCATCTAATCCTGTCTCCTGCATCCTCTTGGGTTCATGTCCTCCTTCACTGCATCCATAAACCTCCTCCTTGGTCTTCCTCTAGACCTCTTGCCTGGCAGTTCCTCTCTCTCCTCTGCACATGCCCAAACCATCTCAGTCTGACCTCTCTGACTTTAAAACCTCTAACATGTGCTGTTCCTCTGATCCTGTCCATCCTGGTCACTCCCAGAGAGATCCTCAGCATCTTCATCTCTGATACAAACATCTCTGTTTCCTGTCTTTGAATCAGTGACACTGTCTCTAGACCAATCAGCATGGCCGCTCTCACCACACTGTCTCTAGACCAATCAGCATGGCCGCTCTCACCACACTGTCTCTAGACCAATCAGCATGGCCGCTCTCACCACACTGTCTCCAGACCAATCAGCATGGCCGCTCTCACCACACTGTCTCTTGACCAATCAGCATGGCCGCTCTCACCACACTGTCTCTTGACCAATCAGCATGGCCGCTCTCACCACACTGTCTCTAGACCAATCAGCATGGCCGCTCTCACCACACTGTCTCTAGACCAATCAGCATGGCCGCTCTCACCACACTGTCTCCAGACCAATCAGCATGGCCGCTCTCACCACACTGTCTCTTGACCAATCAGCATGGCCGCTCTCACCACACTGTCTCTAGACCAATCAGCATGGCCGCTCTCACCACACTGTCTCTAGACCAATCAGCATGGCCGCTCTCACCACGCTGTCTCTAGACCAATCAGCATGGCCGCTCTCATCACACTGTCTCTAGACCAATCAGCATGGCCGCTCTCACCACACTGTCTCTAGACCAAACTACACTTTTCCTTTAAGCAGAAACTCTTCTATCACACATCACACCGTTCCAGCTTGCCTGCACACGATTCTTTACTTCTTTTCCACACTCTTCATTGGTCCTTCCGTTTTGTTGTCTTCCGCTTATCCGTGCCTGGGTCGCAGGGTAACAACCTCAGACGGGAAGCCCAGGCTTCTCTCACCCCATCTGCATCCTCCAGCTCACCCGGGAGGATCCCAAAGCATTCCGCAGCCAGCAGTACTTAAAATCTTCCTCCTTCTTTATCTCTTCTCCCTGTAACCTCACTTTTCCATTTGGATCCCTCTCATTCACACACGTTTTACTCTGACTAATCTTCAAACCTCCACCTCTCCAGCTTTTCAAACACCTCTTCCCTCCTCCTCTCACTACAGATCAAACATCATTGTCCATGGAGATTCCTGTCTGACCTCGTCTGTCAGCCTGTCCATCACCATAGCAACTGAGCAGATCCACTCTGAACTCCTCTATCACGGCAAAATGAACCTGTACCCCTCCTCTTCCACACCTGATGTGGAGCCACTGCAGAACGCTTCTATCGGTATCAAGAAAGTCCTGGAATCTCATCCAAAGCTCTTCACTCGCTCTGTACCTGAACTCCTGCTCCAAACACACCCCCTGCCCTCAGAGGTATCTGGTTTTTTATTATTATTATTATTATTTCTGGTCCTCCTTATTGCCCTCTGGTGCCGGGCGAGAGGGCGACTCTCTGGTGCCGAGAGCGACTCTCTTTTTTTTTTCTTTTAAAAGGAATTTTTTGTGCTTTTCTGGTAATTAAAAGATGATCATTTAAAATCTGAGAAATATTAATAAGATAATAATAATAATAATAAATATGAGACCTTTAAACTCAGAATTGGAATATTCAAGATAACAAAACACATCATTTATTCAGTTTTATTCTGGTTTGTTTCGTCCATCGAGACGCTTATCCCCGATAGGGTGGTGTGGGGTGCTAGAGCCAGTCTCTACTGAATTTAGTCAAGAGGCAGGATACACCCCGAACAGGTCACCAGTCTGTTACGGACACACACACACACACACATTCCTGGGAGTAGTTTCATATCAACCAGTCAACCTAACATGTATGTTTTTGACGGAAACTGGAAAAAACCCCTGCGACAGGCTGGCGACCTGTTCGGGGTGTACCCTCCCTTTCGCCTTTAATCAGCCGGGATGGGCTCCGGCACCCCCCGCAACCCTGAACGGGACAGACGGATAAGAAAATGTCTGACTGACTGGTGAAAACCCACACATACACGGGGAGAAGATGCAAACAACACACAAAAAGGCCAGTGATTCAAGTCTCAAACCTTGTTGCTGTGAGGAATTCGTGCTACCCACTGCACCACCGTGCGGCCCTGATGTGGCATTTAAACACTAGTCTTTCTGTGTGGAGTTTGCATGTTCTCCTCATCTATGTGTGGGTTTTCTCCAGTTTTCTCCCACTCTCCAAAAACATGGATGTGAGGTTAATTGGCTGCTACAGACTGGTGACCTGTCCTGGGTGCATCCTACCGTTCGTCTGAAATCCAACGGGACCTCGTTAGGGGTAAACAGTTCAGAAGACGAAACAAATGGAATGATACCAAACGTACCAGTCCTGCAGGGAACAGAACGACTCCTGGCTGGTGATGTCGTACATCAGCAGGAACCCCATGGCACCTCGGTAGTACGCAGTGGTGATGGTTCGGTAACGTTCCTGCCCTGCCGTGTCCTGCAGGCACACATGTTTACACACACACACACACACACACATGTTTACACACACACACACACACACACACACATGTTTACACACACACACACACACACACACACACACGTTAACATACACACACACACACACACACACATGTGTTTACACAAACACACACACACACGTTAACATACACACACACACACACACACACACACACACATGTGTTTACACAAACACACACACACACGTTAACATACACACACACACACACACACACACACACACACACAGAGGGAGATTAAAGCTCCAGAATGTTCCGTATGGTCTGACCCAGATCTGCAGCTTGACCCTCTTGCCGTTCCTGTGGACAGTTTTCACTCTGAAGTCGATGCCCACCGTGCTGTCGAAGGCGGGGCTGAACGTATCATCTGCGAAGCGGAACAGGAAGGAGGTTTTCCCCACGCTGCTGTTACCGATGATCAGGAGCTTAAACAAGTGGTCAAAGTTCTGATCTGCTGGATCCCGTTGAACCTCGTCCATGCCTTCTGTTGGCGCCATCTGAGGGGGGAGAAGAGGAACCGTTTTCTGTCTGCTAGGGGGGGTAAAGCGGGCGGAGGGGTAACAGAAAATAACTGAGAAGCACTGCTTTAGAAAAAATAAGAACCTGCTGTACGGAAGCTGAAGTGAACTGAGGACAGTGAAATGAAGCTTTTGAAGC
>CACRXE010000018.1:55000-67500 GCA_902685375.1 Neostethus bicornis
AACCTTGGTTGTGAAGTGTGTCGTACGATGAAGTGTGTCTTTACAGTCCATCTTTGTTTCTAGTCTAAATAAAGAGAAGTGAAGGAAGTTTTTTTAATGAAAACCATTCAATACAACAGGAACAGGCGTGTAACGCCGAACACACAAATAAAAACAAACTAAACTGATCACAAAAATGTAGAAAATATAAAACTGAAATGACATTTGAACTCTGGAATGTCAAGGTTATCACAAACGCGTGCTAATCCTTGGTGCTGTCGTCAGCATTCAGGATGGGGAGCGGTTTGGTGTTAGGCAACCCGGGGTCGTTCACAGACCACAGACGGGTGAACTCATTGATGAAAGGTTGGACCAGATCGGGCTCCTCAGTGATGAGGACGTTCTCCATGTTGTTCTGCACCGCCGTCAGTGTCCAGTTGAGAGAGCCAGTGAGCAGTCGCCGTCCGTCTATCAGAGCAAACTTATGGTGCATGTGTGTGACGCGGCTTTCACGTCGTACACACACCCCTGCAAGAACAAGGAAGAGATTCTGAACACGACCTGTTACTGATGTGTCCTTCATGACTATGTTCTGACAGTCAAGACCAAGAGAGCCACTTCTTCTATGGTATGGATCTGAATGCTGACAGATAGTGGGCAGTAAAGTATCTTACCGGCCTTGCAGAGCATTCCGATCTGGGATCCACAAACGGCTGAGTAGTCCTTGTCTGTGATGACCCTCACAGGCACCCCCCGGTTGTGCACCAACATCACCGCCCTGCTCAGACTCATGTTGGAGAAAGAGAAGATGCAGAGATCCAGGGAGGTAGAGGCAGACAGGATGTGCTGGAGGAGTTTAGAAAAGGGTGTCTCTTCATGGCTGAGCTTACAGGGGCAGATGCTGGGGGGACGGAGGGGGGAGATATCAAACATTAATTACTTCAAAAAAGCCCAAAAACAAACTCAGCAAAATTAACCAGACTAAAGTAGGGCTGAAACAGTTAATCAATTTAATCGATTATAATCGATTATCAAAATAGTTGTCGACTAATTTGGTCATCGATTAATCGTCTAAAAGTTTTTACTGTCAACTGCACTTAAATTGGTCTCCATGTGGGGCAGTAGAGAGCAAATTGACGATGCGAGCTACCAAAATAGGAGGAGAAGAAGATAGCAGCCAATCATTGGTCTTCATTTCACCCCGCCTCACGTGATCAGGCAGATTCAACAAGATGGCGGAAAGAAAAACACAAACAAATTAATCCGAAGTTTGGATCATTTTCCGCTAAATTTGAAAAAGACTCGCGTTAATATGCAAAGTTTGCGAAACGGACACGTTTTGGCACGGAAGCATAACGACGCTGCATGAACATCTGAAAAAAAAACATGTCGGACTCGAAGCAGGAGACGGCAAACCGGAGCGATACACGATGTTATTTCTAATAAAAACAATTTTACAGGTCGTTAAATACACTTTTTACTATCTGCAAATAAACAGAAACAACCCAACATGGACTATTTTCTGTGGAAAACGGTTGCACTCCGCAGCAGAGCGCTTCTCTCAGGGACGTGGGAAGACGAGGGGTTTAAAAAAAAAAAGATCGCTAAATTCAATCCAGGATACAAGACCCCCTCCTCTACACCGCAAAACACATTTTTTCCCACAAAAAAATTATTGCTGTTAGTTGGGCACCCCTTTACCTATTAGTAGATCTGTGTTTGTAATATTATAAGTGGTAAAGATGGTCATTTTATTTATTAAAGTTACTATTTTTACAATAGCAATGATGTTGTTTGTTTTTTTTTTTTTGCACTAAAACTTCACAACTTGAATGTTTTTGTATATTTTTTTCATGTTAATCTGCGGCAGTTTTTTGTATGATACTTCTGAACAAGGTTAAATTTGCGAATCCAGAAGTGTTAAAGGTTTCTTGTTTTCAAACAGTTTACATTTGATGTTTTATTAGCCAGTACTACTAAAGCACATTTTATGGCTGCTTATTATTTACTTTTACTGTACACAGTAGGTTATTTTCTAGAAATGATAATATTCTACCTCTTTATTTGACAGAAAAGTAACATTTGCTCTTACTGTAATAAACCCAACGTGTTGTTTATGAGTTGTGTTTTACACAATTACATTCTATAATATGCCGGAAAAGTCATATTTAATAAATTGTCATTTTTATCCGATTAATCGAGCAATCGATCCAATAATCGACAGATTAATCGATTACCAAAATAATTGTTAGTTGCAGCCCTAGACTAAAGGTGTAACTGGGTTTGAATATGATGGTCCCTCCTGCCCTGCACTCACATAGGTTTCACTATTCGTGCCAGAGCACACTCACATCATTCTGGTGCGATAGTTTCAAGATGAACAAGAAAAGATTATCTTACTGAACAGAATGTAGATCCTGGTTACCATGGTGAGGGTAGGAACGTAGATACTGGTTACCACGGTGAGGGTAGGAATGTAGATCCTGGTTACCATGGTGAGGGTAGGAACGTAGATCCTGGTTACCATGGTGAGGGTAGGAACGTAGATCCTGGTTACCACGGTGAGGGTAGGAATGTAGATCCTGGTTACCACGGTGAGGGTAGGAACGTAGATCCTGGTTACCATGGTGAGGGTAGGAACGTAGATCCTGGTTACCATGGTGAGGGTAGGAACGTAGATCCTGGTTACCACGGTGAGGGTAGGAATGTAGATCCTGGTTACCACAATGAGGGTAGGAACGTAGATCCTGGTTACCATGGTGAGGGTAGGAACGTAGATACTGGTTGGGAACGTAGATCCTGGTTACCATGGTGAGGGTAGGAACGTAGATCCTGGTTACCATGGTGAGGGTAGGAACGTAGATCCTGGTTACCATGGTAAAGGTAGAAACGTAGATCCTGGTTACTATGGTGAAGGTAGAAACGTAGATCCTGGTTACTATGGTGAGGGTAGGAATGTAGATCCTGGTTACCACAGTGAGGGTAGGAACGTAGATCCTGGTTACCATGGTGAGGGTAGGAATGTAGATCCTGGTTACCATGGTGAGGGTAGGAACGTAGATCGACCTGTAAATCCAGAGCTTTGCTTTTTGGCTCAGCTCTTTCTTCAACATGACAGATCGATGCATAGTCCTATTTATTGCAGACGCTGCACCAATCCGACTATCTTTCCCTGAGTTTCACTCCTGCTGTGTACTCTGTGTTTGAATGTATTTTATTTTAACACCATCAACCTGTCCAGGAGCAACAAATGGAAATTAGCCTATGACTAAAATCTGGCATATTTATGTTTAAATTCCTATTTGGCAAGCGAGGGGATGATGGTGGGACTCCCTGTTTGGCATGAGGGGGCGGGCAGTGATGGTGAGACTCCCTGTTTGGCATGCGGGGGGACATGGTGGAACTTCCTCTTTGGGACTCAGGGAGACACAACTTGCTTCCCTGACAATTAACCATCTGCTCATATGGTTCTTATGAGAACCAGAAGATAATTGGTAGAAAATTCCCTCCTCCTCTTTCCTGGCTCTGGACCTCGGGAGACAAAATCTACCCTGTGGAACCCCTCAGAGACCGCACCCACCTAAAAAAAACCTTAAGCCCTAAAATAACAGAATCCCTTTAGAAGACCTACTTCTTCTGATCTGCACACCAACGATGCTGCTGGATTCCTGGATTACCCCCCGGGGTTCAATCAGGTTTTTATCTACATGTTGTACTCAAAGTGAAAAATAATCTACTCACCGAGGTTCCTCTGGCTTGTAGAGCTGCTCCACACAGAACATATCACTGGGGAAGAACAGCACCTCATTGTAGGGTTTTTTGGACTTGAAACGACTGTGGATCCAGTACACTACCTCCACACTGAGGGTCAGGGCCAAGGCCCCCAGACCAACCACTTTAAGAGTCACTATAACTGGAAACACAAAAGTTACTTTATTAAACTATGTGTGTTTTATAACGACTACTTAGACTGTAGACATTAGCTGAAAATTATTATAAAGGAACTTTATTGAAACTCATATTTAAACTGACACTTTAAATAAATGAGAGAACGTCAGGTTCAGTGAAGAAAGAGAGTTCAATGAGAGGAGTTTAAAAGCAGATAGAAAATCAGATTCAAGCTTGTAAAAATACAAACATTATATGGTATCAGACGTGTAACCTCCTGTCTGTAGTTTTCACCACACGGTGAGCATACTGTAACCTCCTGTCTGTAGTTTTCACCACACGGTGAGCATACTGTAACCTCCTGTCTGTAGTTTTCACCACACGGTGAGCTTTCTGTAACCTCCTGTCTGTAGTTTTCACCACACGGTGAGCATACTGTAACCTCCTGTCTGTAGTTTTCACCACACGGTGAGCTTTCTGTAACCTCCTGTCTGTAGTTTTCACCACATGGTGAGCATACTGTAACCTCCTGTCTGTAGTTTTCACCACACGGTGAGCATACTGTAACCTCCTGTCTGTAGTTTTCACCACACGGTGAGCATACTGTAACCTCCTGTCTGTAGTTTTCACCACACGGTGAGCATACTGTAACCTCCTGTCTGTAGTTTTCACCGTCTTTATGGAAACAGATTTCTGAAGCATCAAAAGCTCAAAAGATTCTTTATTTTCCAAACAAATGTATAAAAAAGGTTTTAAATGAATCAATCTTAGCTAATACCAATGTAATTATTTGTTACTAAATATTATGGGATGTGAGATCTTTAAATAGAGTAATAAATATTGTCTAATTGGAATTAGATTTCTGATGAAAATGTTTTATTCTAGACTCAGTGAATTTCAAGCATAAATTTTCAACTCAATTGATTTGCAAAAGATTATCAATATGTTAAACTTTACAAATAATATCATGATTTAATGAGCTTTAATCAGAATGCTTTTATTGCCATGTCAATGGGAATATCAGAGACTAGGAACTTGCTTTGATACAGGTGTGCAATATTATAAGATAAAAATAATAAAAAATAAAATAAATAAAAATAATTTTAACAAAACAGAGTGCTCAGAAAGAAAAAGAAAAGTAGTGCAATGTCATAGAAAATAATAAAAAATAATAAAGATAGTAAAGTAACAAGAGGGAGGTGACTAAGAGATGTGGGGTTCAGGTTATAAAGTATTAATTAGACTAACGGCAGAAGGGAAGAAGCTGTTTTTGTGGCGGGACGTTCTGGTCCGAATAGACCGGAGCCTCCTGCCCGAGGGGAGTCGCTCAAAAAGTCCATGTCCAGGGTGGGAAGGGTCAGCTGCTATCCAACCTGCACGCCCCCGAGTCCTGGAGACGTACAGGTCTTGGAGAGATGGAAGGCTGCAGCCGATCACCTTCTCTGCAGAGCGCACAATGCGCTGCAGTCTGTGTTTGTTCCTGGCTGTGGCTCCAGCGTACCACACGGTGATGGAGGAGGTGAGGATGGACTCGATGATGGCTGTGTAAAACTGCACCAACATCTGGGCGGACAGCTTGGCTTTCTTCAACTGCCGCAGAAAGTACATCCTCTGCTGGGCCTTTTTGATCAGGGAGCTGATGGACGGCTCCCACTTTAGGTCCTGTGTGATGGTAGTGCCGAGGAAGCGGAAAGAGTCTACAGTGGTGATGGAGAAGTCTGTCAGTGCAAGGGGGGTAATGGGAGCTGTGACTTTCCTAAAGTCCACGATCATCTCCACTGTCTTCTGAGCGTTGAGCTCCAGGTTGTTGTTGCTGCACCAGGACACCAGCCGGTCTACCTCCATCCTGTAGGCCGACTCATCACCATCAGAGATGAGCCCGATGAGAGTGGTGTCGTCCGCAAACTTGATCAGTTTGACAGAGTCATGGCTGGAAGTGCAGGAGTTGGTGTACAGGGAGAAGAACAGGGGAGAGAGGACACAGTCCTGTGGAGATCCTGTGTTGATAGTCCGAGAGGTGGAGACATTCTTCCCCAGCCGCACGCACTGCCTCCGGTCTGTCAGGAAGTCAGTAATCCACCTGCAAGTGGAGTCAAGCACGTTGAGCTGGGAGAGCTTGTCCTGAAGCAGGGTAGGGAGGATGGTGTTGAATGCAGAGCTGAAGTCCACAAACAGGATCCTAGCATAGGTTCCCGGGGAGTCCAGGTGCTGCAGGGTGAAGTGGAGGGCCAGGTTGATGACCGTCTACAGACCTGTTGGCTCTGTAGGCAAACTGCAGAGGGTCCAGAGAGGGAGAGGTGAAGTGCTTGAGATGAGGGAGGACCAGGCGTTCGAAAGACTTCATGACTACAGACGTAAGCGCCACAGGCCTGTAGTCATTAAGTCCAGTGATACGGGGCTTCTTGGGGACAGGAACGATGGTAGACAGCTTGAAGCAGGCTGGAACGTGGCATGTCTTCAGCGAGGTGTTGAAAATGTCTGTGAAAACTGGAGACAGTTCCTCAGCACAGTGTTTCAGGGTGGCGGGGGAGACACCATCTGGGCCTGAAGCTTTCCGAGGGTTTTGCTTGCGGAAGAGCTTGAGCACATCCTGTTTTGTCACCAAGAAAGCAGTGGAGGGGGAGGGCTGGTCAGTTGGAGTGACCTCTGTTGTTAATTGGGTGGGGGATGGGAGTGGCTTCAAAGTGTCTGAAGGTTGTTGATCAGTGAGGGGGGAGGAGAGTGAGACATCAAACCTGGCATAGAAGGTGTTGAGTTTCTCTGCCAGTTGTAAGTCATCAGCAGCATGTGGGGCTTTCGGCTTATAGTTTGTAATGTGCCGAAGTGATCTCCAGCCAGAGGCGGTGTCATTGACAGAGAATTGCTCCTTCAGACGTTTATTGTACCTGGATCTCGCCTGCTGTACCTCTCTCGAGAACCGGTACTTAGCGCCTTTGTAGCTCTCTCTGTCATTGGCTCTGTGAGCTGCTTCCTTTTCCCTCCTGATCTGTCTTAGTCTGGGTGTGAACCAGGGTTTGTCGTTGTTAAATCTTACCCTGGTTTTTGATGGAATGATGCTGTCCTCACAGAATCGTATGTATGACGTCACTGTGTCTGTGTAGTCATCCAGACTATCTGTGGCAGCTCTAAACACACCCCAGTCTGTTGTGTCCAGACACATACGAAGCTCGTCCACAGCTTCGCTGGTCCACTTCTTGGAAGTCCTCACTGCAGGCTTAGAAAGCTTCAACTTCTGTCTGTATGCCGGGATGAGGTGAACCATGTCGTGATCAGAGAAGCCCAGAGCAGCTTGAGAAACAGCCTTGTAGGCTTTACTGGCTGTAGTGTAGCAGTGATCCAATGTGTTCTTTTCCCTGGTTGGGCAGTTTACAAACTGTCTGTACTTTGGGAGTTCCTGGCTCAGATTTCCCTTGTTAAAATCCCCAAGGATAATAACTAGAGAGTCCGGGAAGTTTTGCTCCACACACAGAATTTGGTCCGCGAGCGCGCGTTGGGCCTCGTGCACGTTTGCGCATGGCGGAATGTAAACAGCAGCCAGAATGAATGAAGCAAACTCCCGTGGAGAATAAAATGGTCTACAGTTTATAAAGAAGTATTCCAGAACCGGAGAGCAAAGCTGGGAGATCACAGACACATCCGAACACCAGGGGCCCGTTTCAAGAAGGAAGTTCAAGAAACTTTGAGTTTAAATCTAAACCTTGAGTTGGTCAACTCTGAGATTGAAAACTCTGAGTTTTCGGTTTCAGATCAGCTGAAAACAGTTGGATTAATCAACTTCAAGTTGATTGACTCAGAGTTTAGAAAATGCACCTTGAGAATAAAAAGCCCTGATCAATGGAGTGCAGACATTAGGAGTCACCATGGAAACAGGAGCAAACAAAGAGGGTCTTCATATTTCTAACAGACAGAACTGGATGTCCTACTGCAGACATACAGACAGGATGAGCACAGTTTTATTTAGAAAATGTCTGGAGGCATCTTCCTCCAAAGAGAGAGAAAAACCTGAGTGGAAAGAGCTCCTAAAGGAAATACACACGTTTACATTTAAGCATAGTGTTCGGTGTAACTAATTACTGAATAATGGTAGCACTGGGGTCAGGCGGTACCTCAGCGGTAGAACGTTCGCCCCAGGACCGGAAGTTCGAGGGATCGAATCCCACTGAGCTCACGGCAGCACCCAAATTTTACCATTGAGGTATAAATAAAGTGTGTGTATATATATTTATTTTATCGTAGTCATATTCCAGTAAAATAGGAAATCCTTCTTAATTTTTCAATCATTTAAGGAATTACTTCAGTAATTAAATAGAAGATCAATATTTGTATGAATTAAAAGTTCTTTTTAAACTTCTCATTGTGGATGAGGTGGGATTTTTACAGTAACAATAATCCTTTGATGAAATACATTTTATGGAGAACAATAAATACATAAATGTAAATGTGTTTTTAAACTTTACCAACACTGATGTAGTTCTATAAATAATCCTGTCGGCATTAAAAGAACATGAAAAATAAAACCATAATTCAAACAGGTAAGACATGATGATGTCATAGATCACAGGTAGACCACCTGACTTTATTAAATAATTAAGTCTATCAGTGCAGCTGCTGCAAACTGTGACCGTACTAACGTGATCAGCATCTCCAACTTTATCAAGACAAAAAAAAAGTAACGCAACACACAATACAAGAGTGTGTGATGTGTCTGATGGATGAATGAGATTATTAATGTATGTTATGGAGTCTCAAGAAAAACGATACCGCTCAAATAAACATGAATGAAGAGATGATGGAAAATTAACTCGTGGTCTCAAAATTATTTTGTGTCATGAATTCATTTCCCTGTGAATGAATCCAGCGTCCTCATCTACAGGATGATCTAGAAAATGACATGACATTTTGGTCTCTGCATGAAGGAAACAGGTGTTTTTTTATTTTTACATACTTTATTTTTCCCTCATCAGAGAAATTTTTACAATTTATCCATCAATGTACAAACAGATTGAACGATGAAGGTTTATTTAAACCCTGTTCACTTTAAAAAGGAGACCGAGAGAAACTCTGGGTTTCCTCAAGTAAACCTGCTACCGACCAGGTTTGGTTTGCTGAGTCAGTTGCCCTGGTAACCGACTCTGAGTTTTGATTAACTCTCTTCTTGAAACTGGCTTAACTAACCCAGAGTTTACTGGTTTAAGTTACCTCCCTTTCTGAAACCGAAAAGTCTGAGTTTTCCACATTCTGGGGTTAACAAACTTTGAGTTTCCACAAATCCTCCTTCTTGAAACGGGCCCCAGGAGTGGTTGATGTAGAAACAGAGCCCTCCACCTTTTGTTTTTCCACCGGATAAATCCCTCTGTCTGTCAGCGCGGAAGAGCTGAAATCCCTCCAGCTGAAGCGTACAGTCCGGGATCTGCTCGTTGAGCCATGTCTCCGTGAAGCATAGGACACAGGAGCAAGAGAAGTCCCTGTTTCGTCGCATTAGCAGCGCTAGCTCGTCCATCTTGTTGGTAAGTACGCGAGCCACGTCTGCGGAGACGAACGAGGACTCCCGCACGCTTTCCTCTCTTCCGGCCTTTCACTTTTTTAGCCAATATTTGGACTAAATCTGCCGCAACCACTAAAAAAACTGGTAGTAGGTCCGTAGGGGTCATAGTCCTGAGGTTTAAGAGCTCTTCACGAGTGTACACTGCGTTCCAAATTATTATGCAAATTGTATTTAAGTGTCATAAAGATTAAATTTTGTGTTTTTCAGTTAAACTCATAGATGGTATTGTGTCTCAGGGCTCTGTGGATCACTGAAATCAATTACATACACCCATGATATTTAGTTGGCGAGGTGAGCCCAATTAAGGGAAAAACTGCTTAAGAAGGATGTTCCACATTATTAAGCAGACCACCATTTTCAAGCAACATGTGAAAGAAAAAGGATCTCTCTGCTGCTGAAAAGCGTGAAATAGTTGAATGCCTTGGACAAGGTATGAGAACTTTAGATATTTCACGAAAACTTAAGCGTGATCATCGTACCATTAAGAGATTTGTGGCTGATTCAAAGCACACACGGGTTCGTGCAGATAAAGGCAAAATGTCGAAGTTTTCTGCAAGACAAATACATCGGTTACAGAGAGCAGCTGCTAAAATGTCATTACAAAGCAGCAAACAGGTATTTAAAGTTGCTGATGTCCCTGGAGTCCCACGAACATCAAGGTGTAGGATCCTCCAGAGGCTTGCAGTTATGCATAAACCTTCTATTCGACCACCCCTAAACAATGCTCACAAGCAGAAACGGCTGCAGTGGGCCCAGAAATACATGAAGACCGATTTTCACACAGTCTTGTTCACTGATGAGTGCCGTGCAAGTCTGGATGGTCCAGATAGATGGAGTAGTGGATGGTTGGTGTATGGCCACCATGTCCCAACAAGGCTGCGACGTCAGCAAGGAGGTGGCGGAGTCATGTTTTGGGCCGGAATCCTAGGGAAAGATCTGCTTGGTCCCTTTAGGGTCCCTGACGGTGTGAAAATGACTTCTGCAAAGTATGTTGAGTTTCTGACTGACCACTTCCTTCCGTGGTACAAAAAGAAGAATCCTGCTTCCCGAAACAAAATTATCTTTATGCACGACAATGCACCATCTCATGCTGCAAGAAACACATCTGCTTCATTGGCTGCTATGGGCATAAAAGGGGAGAAACTCATGGTGTGGTCCCCATCCTGCCCTGACCTCAACCCTACTGAGAATTTCTGGAGCATCATCAAGCAAAAGATCTATGCAGGTGGGAGGCAGTTCACATCCAAACAGCAACTTTGGGAGGCTGTTGTGACATCCTGCAAAGACATTCAAGCAGAAACTCTCCATAAACTCACAAGTTCTATGGATGCAAGAATTGTGAAGCTGCTATCAAACAAGGGGTCCTATGTTAACATGTAACTTGACCTGTTAAGATATTTTGAATTGAAATGGCTCTTTATTTCAGTAAATATGACCTCATATTGCTGTAAATTCAACAAATGACTATTTTCAGTTCTTTATGAACTAGAAAAAGTCTTGAAACTATGTTATGCATAATAGTTTGGAACAGTGCATTTTAAGTTTTTATTTATTTTTTTAAATACTGTTTTCATTAGGAGGTTTGTTCAATAATATTTGAAATACAATTTGACGGCTAATGACTTGAAAATTATGCTGATCGTCATTTGCATCAAGTATTTTGGAAAATCAAACAAAAACATCATTTGCATAATAATTTGGAACGCAGTGTAAGAGCACGCTGATACACCATTTACCAACAAAAACAGAGAAAAAAGGTTGCACAGAAGTACCGAGGCAGCCATGTTGGACGGCACCATCTTGAAAGATTAAAGACTCAGAGGTGTGAAATCAAACATTTAAAAAAGAGATTCAATCTTCAGCATTTGATATTGAGACATGTTTTTTAACCTCTCACCTTTTAATAACAAAAATGCCTGTTTTTCAAATTCTTAATTTTTCCAAAAATATGATTGTTAATGTAATCTGTATTTAAATGTTCTTAATGTAATCTGTATTTAAATGTTCTTAATGTAATCTGTATTTAAATGTTCTTAATGTAATCTGTATTTAAATGTTCTTAATGTAATCTGTATTTAAATGTTCTTTGGAACACAGTGGTACTAGAACTTAAATACAAGTCTTGTAAGAGCGGGTCGCTCAGTTAACTGTGTGAGAGAGTGAAAGGTGAGTGTGTGTTTCTGTGTGTAAGTTGTAAGAGAGGAAGGGTAAAACGAGGGAGAACCAAATATTAGAGCAGACTCTAATAGTCACAACCGGGAACAGCGGAGAGGGACAATTTGTGGGACCTGCTGGACAGCCGGGTTGGTACATGGTTTTACGATACCAACTTCTTTTTTCTATGTCAACCCTGGGAAGGTCAGTGTGTGTCCTGGAGGTTCAGAGACACCTGATGGAGCCCTACCTCTCCAAGGGAGAAGACCCGCCCACATTCTGGGCACCAATCAAATGTAGTGAGCACGGTCACATGACTCAATCTGACCTATTAGATGAACCCATGCGTCATCTTATAAGAAAACACAGACTTAGCACAAAAAAGTTTTTTTGTAAACACGTTAAATAAATAAAACCGTCTTTTTCATCTGATGGTTGGTTGAACAGGCCATGTGTAGAAGAGGTAGAACACGTAGCGTCAGTTAAAACAAAACAAGTTGTTTTAAGAAGGTTTGATGGTCTCAGGTCCTCCAGAGGAACCTAGAACCGGGTCCTCCAGAGGAACCTAGAACCGGGTCCTCCAGAGGACCCTAGAACCGGGTCCTCCAGAGGAACCTAGAACCGGGTCCTCCAGAGGATCCTAGAACCGGGTCCTCCAGAGGATCCTAGAACCGGGTCCTCCATAAGAACATAGAACCGGGTCCTCCAGAGGAACCTAGAACCAGGTCCCGTCTCTCAGATTAAAACAGATAAGTTGAAACATCTCGATCATCAAAAACACAGAAAACACGTTGAATACTTTTTAACCGTTTATAAAACGTTAGAAACGCGTTTCTTACCCGTTTTCATGATGAAAAATCAAACAGGAGGAAATAATCTGGAATAAATAATCTGATCTGCGTACGTGTTTCTGATTAAGTTTGAAACATGTGCG